>CM066331.1:104706120-104973961 GCA_033807585.1 Hydrophis major
GGTTTGATTAGATGAGGATTATTACTATTATTACTATTACTATTACTATTGTTGTTGTTATTATCATTATCATTATCATTATCATTATCATTATCATTATCATTATCATTATCGTTATCGTTATCGTCATCGTCATTGTCATTGTCATTGTCATCGTCATCGTCATCGTCATCGTCATCGTCATCGTCATCGTCATTATTATTTTGCATAGACAAATGAACCAACGAGATGAAATTGTTCATATTAAAATCATCCACCGCAACATGATCCTACATATTTTGGTCATTTAAGGACTTCATGATGCTATCATAGAAATGTAAACGGCAGTCTTCAATTTTTGCATTAGGTCTTGGAAACTGCATTGTGTTCATTCTGCTTTTTTTGATCATTTAATACCCCGTTTGTTAAGTACTGAGCATGGGTCGGAATAAATGGAGACAGCCTCTGAACGGTGAACTTTCAGCTCTTTATTTGCATAGTGACTTCTCAAACCAACAACAGTGAACTCTGCCTTATATAGGCAACCCTTGTGAGAATTGTCCAATAGCGAGCTATGAACACTAGCTCTTTAAACCAATAATAATCCTCTGTTAAGGGCCAATCGGATTCCTAAGAACTAACCAATCCGATCTGGCCGCCTAACAGCCAATCAGAAGTGCAGGGCCAGAACCCTGCACTTTACCTCAAGCTCATACTTTATTAACTATGGTACATACACAGCACTCCTTCCCCCTGGCTTCTTAATTACTGTATAGTTATATAGTCCCTTAGATAGGATGGTTGTCTTTTAAGTCTTTCGGATTTTCATTGGATTGGTTGGTTGCAATCCTGTTGAGGTGGATTGTTGTTTGGCAGTGGTTCTGCTTCTTGCTCAGCTGCAATTTCTTATGGTGCAAACGTTTCTCCTTCCTGCTCCATTTCCTGAGTATCACTGAGTTCGTCGTTCCCTGGAACTTCATCTTCTTCCGTACCTCCCCCCCCTCGGTTTGGTCATGGGGGAGTTGTTGACTGGCCGTTGCGAGTCGTGACCGTAATTGGTCGATATGTCGTTTCCACAATTTATTGTCACAGCATTTCACCATGTAAGATTTGGGGCCGGTTACTCATACTACTGTCGCCTCTATCCATAACGGGTCGCCCGATAAGTTTCATGCATAAACGAGGTCTCCTACCTGGAAGGTGCGACAGTGGCCGCTGGATCCTATTGGCTTTTCCGGTTCGTAAGCAGGGTGCAACCGGTCGAGGTGGGAACGGAGTCTACGTCCCATCAATAGTTCGGCGGGAGTTCTGCCGGTGACGCTATGTGGAGTTATGTGTTGCAAAAAGAGAATTTGGTTGACCTTGTCATCAATATTGTCATAGTCCACTTTTTGCAAAGTCTTTTTAACAAATTGGACCATGCGTTCATCTCGGCCATTGGTCGCAGGGTGTGCAGGCGAGGTGAGTGCATGGCAGATGCCGCGGTCAGCAAGGTACTGCTCGAACATTAGTGCAGTAAACTGTGGCCCATTATCGGACACCAGGACGTCTGGCAATCCGTGGGTTGCAAAGAGTCTGTTTAGAATCTTGATCACCGCCTTGGAGGTCGTAGTCATCATACGATGAATTTCTAACCAATTGGAGTATGCGTCAACTGTAAGGAGGAAGGTATAGTCCTTGGTTGGCCCCGCGAAATCCAGCTGGATTCTGGACCAGGGTCCACGTGGCGTCTCCCATTCAGTAGGCATGGCTTTTGGTGGGGCGTTGCTGGCTTGTTGGCATTTGGGACATGCTTTAACCCACTGCTTGATTTGCCGGTCCATGCCCGGCCACCATGCGTAGCTTCGTGCAAGCGCCTTCATTCGCACGAGGTGGCCCTCGTGCAGAATTTGCAGCAGCGTCTTCCGGAGTCGCTCTGGGACAATGACTCTATCACCCCAGATGATACAGCCCTTTTGGGAAAAAAGTTCAGTCTGTCGAGATTTGAATGGTATGAAGTCATCTGGTACTTGGTCCAATGGCCATCCATGTTCTACCCAGCCTAGGACTCGAGCTAGGTTGTGGTCTCGTTTGGTTTCTCTCGTGATGTCTCGGGTGGTCATAGGCGGCGAGTTGAGTGTTTCAATCTGCAACATGGTTGCCGTTGGTGCCGGATCGTCGAGAGTCTCTGCAAGCGGTGCTCGGCTTAATGCGTCAGCGTGGGGAATGGCTTTCCCCGGGCGATATTGCAGCCGATAATTATAAGCAGCTAGGAATTCTGACCATCGGGTCATTCGAGGGGATAATATGTAGGGGGTTGGCTTGTCCCCGGCTATTATCCCTAGCAATGGTTTGTGGTCAGTTATAATGGTAAATGTCCTTCCATACACATATTCGTGAAATTTTTTTACAGCTGAGACGATTGCGAGGGCTTCTTTATCAATTTGTCCATAGTTCCGCTCTGCTTGTGAAAGAGTCTTCGAAAAGTATGCAACAGGGGCTTCGTTCCCATTAGGCAGTACATGGCTCAAAATGGCGCCCACCCCGAAAGGCAATGCATCGCAGGTTATAACTAATGGCAAAATCTCGTTATATTGCATAAGTACAGAGTCAGATGTGAGCAGTTTTTTAACATTCTGAAACGCTTGCTCTTCCCGGTAACCCCATACCCACAATGCTTTCTTATCTAATAATCAGTGTAACTGTTCAGCGACAGTTGCCTTGTGCAGTAAAAATACATTATAGAAATTAATGAGGCCTAAGAATGCCTGGAGATCGACCTTGTTACGTGGCCTGGGAGCATTTTTTATCGCTTTTAGTTTACTCTCGGTAGGATGAATGCCCTGGCTATCAATCCGGTACCCTAGAAACTCAACACTGTCAGTATACAATTGACATTTATTTTTTTTCACCTTAAGTCCGGCCTCTTGGAATTTTTTTAGAACGCATTTCAAACGGTCCTGTAAGATTTTTTGGGTAGGGGCTGCAATTAATACGTCATCAAAATAAGGGACCACGCCCTTGATTCCTTGTAATAACCTTTCCATAAGGCTCTCGAAGATCCCCGGGGCTACACTAACTCTGAATTGCAATCGGGTACATTTAAAGGCACCTCTGTGCGTTACAATAGTTTGGGCTCGAGCCGTTTTTTCATCCACTGGTAATTGTTGATTAGCTTGAGCTAAATCCAATTTAGCGAAAACCTTCCCACCCCCCAAGGAATGGAGGAGGTGCTGCACCACCGGAACTGGATACGCATTCTGCTGTAGGGCATGGTTCAAAGTGGCCCGGTAGTCCCCACAAATTCGGATTGACCCATCTGGCTTAATGGGTGTTACAATAGGGGTTTCTCATGGAGAGTGATCGATGGGCTTCAACACCCCTTGAGCAATTAGCTTGTCGAGTTGTTCGTCGATTTTTGCTTTAAGAGGGAACGGAACTCGACGGGGCTTCAAGCGAATGGGAGCTACTTTTGGATCTAGACTGAATGAGATCGGGGTCCCCTTATACTCGCCTAAGCTGTCCGCAAAGACATCACTGAACTCAGAGATAAGGTCTTCCTCCCACTCACAACCACCGACTCGGTTCACGCTGGCCACTTCAATGCCGAGTGGCACGAACCATTGGAGGCCTAGTAGGCTAGGCCTATCTCTATCGATGACCGTTAGAGGCAAGTACGCTGTATGCTTCTTGAAGGAGACTCGGACTCGGCAGGACCCGACAATGGGGATTCGATTCCCTTGGTAGTCCTTGAGGATGAGGCATTGAAATTGGAGGTCTTGGCGTAGAATTGTGAGGATGAGTTGCTTGAGTGTCCTCCAGGACACCATCGAGAAGGACGATCCCGAGTTGACCTCCATGTGGCAAGGCTGGATCTTGATGGCTACCGTGACTCAGATTTTCTTAGTGTCCAAAGCTGAGGCGTGACCGATAGTGATAGTATGGTGAGCCTCTTCTCTCTGCAAAGCTCGATTTTTAAAGGAGTGGTTTATTGGCTCTCGCCTTACAGGACGGTTTCCTGTCGATTGGCGATAGTTAGCCCCTTTTGAGGCCTGGCTGAGTCCTGGTAAGCTCCGGCAGACCCGGCCGATGTGGCCTCATTTCCCGCACTTGTGGCAGAGTGCGTCGTGGAATTTGCATTCAGCCCTGGTATGGTTGGCTGCACAGCCAGCGCAAGGGCGTAAGGGCTTCGGGCGAGGGTCCTGGTCAGACTGCAGTCGATGGACCCCTTGTTTGTCACTGTCTGACAACAAAGAGAGGTCCTCATGATGCGTTGTTAATAGCTGCCCTTCTGTGCTAGGTGAGATTTTGTTGGCCGGTGGTGTTACCGGAGTGCGGCTTCGCCGTAGTTGTGCAGCCGACTTTTTGGTCACCTCTGCAGCTGTGGCTTCGGTGATGGTGTCAACAAGGCTGATGGCACCTTTCACCATCAGCTTGCTTTGCAAGCCTAGTGCATCTAATCCCAGAGCTATTCGATCTCTTAGTGCCTCTTCCAAATCGGCGAACCTGCAGACGCCCCCTAAATTTTGGAGGTCCGCCACGAAATCGGCCACTCTCTCCCCTTTGCGTTGGTTCCTCTGATAAAACTCATGGCGTCTCACCAGTGTAGGCACGGTTGGCGCATAATGGCCTCTCAGGATGGGTTCGAGGTCGTCCCAGCTCATGGCTTTCACTTCTCGAGGTTTGGCGAGTGCTTTAGCCATCTTAAATATGGCTGGGCCGCAATGCGTCAGGAACAACGTCCTTTTCTTTGCTGGCGTGGCATCCTTCAAGTTATTTGTCTCGAGAAACATTTGGAAGCGATCCATGTAGGATTCCCAATCCTCTTGGTTTGGATCGAACGGAGCGGGTGGTACGATGCCGCCGGACATGGTTCCGTTGTTGGCGTCATCTGTCACGTGCTCGGTGTTGCTTCCTGGCTTCTTCAGTTCAGACATCTCCAAATCCCATTCTCATCGCCAGTGTTAAGTACTGAGCATGGGTCGGAATAAATGGAGACAGCCTCTGAACGGTGAACTTTCAGCTCTTTATTTGCATAGTGACTTCTCAAACCAACAACAGTGAACTCTGCCTTATATAGGCAACCCTTGTAAGATTTGTCCAATAACGAGCTATGAACGTTAGCTCTTTTAACCAATAAGAATTCTCTGTTAAGGGCCAATCGGATTCCTCAGAACTAACCAATCTGATCTGGCCGCCTAACAGCCAATCAGAAGTGCAGGGCCAGAACCCTGCACTTTACCTCAAGCTCATACTTTATTAACTATGGTACATACACAACACCGTTTGCTCAAGTCAAACAACTGAGTCAGAAGTAGTGATAGAAGAGAATATTTGCAACTCAGGAGTGAACTATGAGTTGAACCCTGAGCTCAGAGACCCCCAAGGACCCCAACAGAATCAAAAGTGCCGGTTTTATGGAATATTTCTTTCCACATAATTCAAAAAGATGGTTCTTTATTTCCTTACACAACATTTCATAACTATCCTAAAGGTGATCCAAATGTCTGGCTGCTCTTCAGAATTTTATTTAGAATCTGACTTTTTTCCTCTCTTCTGCTTACAGTGATCAGGCAAAGTTTCAACTCTTGTCTACTGACCCATTTAGACTATTGCCAATTTTTGAGCATTGACACCATGTACTTTATCAAAGAAATTGTGCTTTTATTATCAGCTGCCTTACTTTGTGCTCAGCAGGATGCTGCATTAAAATCTGATCAATTACTTGCCATCCTAATCCCTGCATTATTCCTGTTTGCTTGGGATCTCGCAAATGGTTAATTTTTTTTTGGGGGGGGGAGAAGAGATGAAAGAAACAATAAAGGAAAAATGGCCATGAAGTGAGCCATGTGGGAAAAGATGGCTCCTCACAAACAAGGAACCATCTATTTTGAGAGATATTTACCCTTTGGCCAATGAAACAGTTTCCTTTGTTTGAAAATAATTAAAATGGAAAGATATTGGATGCTGCCCCATCTTCAGCCTCTGGTTTAACTAGACTGTAGTGATGTACATCTCACAGAAGATGGCAATATTCATCTTTTTTTTTTTATAACAAACTTTATTAATTTTTTTTAACACACACAAACAAAACATAGGATGTAGTAACATAAAATATCTTTTCTAGAAGAAACAAATAAACCATCTTGTTTAAAAAGAAGATAATTCCAAATTATCACACTTCTATATATATATTTATCTTATCTAATCAACTTCATATATTTTCAAAACTTTTTTTTATTACTCCCTTTCATTCTATTTAGTCATATTTCTTCTGTCTTAAAAATATATACTCATTGAATATATTTTCATTAGTATTCTTCCACATCCTGTCAGACTTAAACAAACATTACACAAAACATAAATACATAAAACTTCTTTTTGGAAGGCGGCTTACCCCGAGTTAACTCTTTTTATACAGACATCAATCAAAATTTATACTCAATATACTATCTCATATCTTATTTAACAATCTCTATTTTCCATATATTTTCTCTCTCCTATTCATTCTTTTAAATCTATTTTATTTATTCCATCTCAATTAAATAATTATATTTGCATCTTTGGTCTGTTTTCTTTCAATTACCTACTTATCCTTTCTATCTAATACAATATTTCTTCTGTAAACCCAGATTAAAGTATGACAACTTTTTATCTTCCCCCTAAATAACACTTAAAATAATACATATTTTCCGTGCTGATTCTGCTCCATACATTCAAAGTATTACATTTCAAAATAGTAAAACAACCAAATAATATTGAGCTTAATAAGTAATAATAAAACTAAAAACAAATAAAAAAATAAATATTAAATTTATAATATAGTGAAAGCAATGTTTCATAAGAAATTAAATTCTACTATTAATTCTTAAACAATAAAAATACTATTTCATACTATTATGAAATTAAGAAATTAAACTCTATAATTAAATCATAACTTCGCTTTAATACATTTTTAAATCATATAATATTCTAATTTTCTAGCTCAACTTCAAATACTGTCTACAATACATTTTTATGTACTTTTGCAGAATCATTTTTTTTAAAAAAAGATTATCTCACCCCTTATCTCTGAAAAAAAAACATTTTTTTCATCTTGTTTAAAGCCTTTATGACTTCTCTTTCCTTTCCCCCTTTCTTTCTTCTCCATTCTAACTTTTTGACCCCCTCATATCTCCAATTTCACTCTCTTAATCTTCCCTCTCTGTTGTATTTCTCTTTTCTGTTGCTTTCTGACATCATATCACTTTTTCATCTCCTTTTTCTTTTTCTTGGTTGCTTTTTTAGGTTCTAAGTTCATCTTTCCTTGCCCCCCTTCCGCTTTTCTTCCTCCACTAAGTGTGTCTGTTCGCTAAAGATGGCTTCTTCTCCTTCATCCTGTAGTATTTCTTGGTAAGTAGAAATCGCCATTTCCAAAAAGCGAAAGATAGATCCAAACGAGCCCTTATCTTCATTTTTCAGTTTTTGAAATTCCATTTGTAGTCCTTCAAAAGACAATGCCATTCTTTCTTCCTTTCTCCTTCAACGCAACCCCAATGTCTTTAGTCCCTTTTTTAAAAAAACAAAATTTCACAAAGATCTCAAAGTCACAAAACAAACCAAATCAATTTTAAGTTTTGTTTTTTTTTAATCCAATGTCCAGAAATCCTTCATCCCTTGGCTTTAAATTTCAAATTGAGTTACCTTCCATGCCCAAGTGGATTTTCCAGATCTCCATCTGCTCTTTCTATGGGGAGGGAGAATTAAGAAAAAAAAAAAAAAACCCTTAACAGCTTTAACCGCAGCTTTCCAGTCTTCTTTGGGAAACAATGTATCCTCAGGCAATTCAAACAGTTCAGTTTCCAGGGTAATTAAGAGTTGTTATTGCCTCGGCTCAGCCAAATTTTCCTCCTGCAACCTCCAGCACAAATCTTACCTGGCTGCAGGCTTCTTTGTGATGGCCATCACTGACCGCCGCTCCACCACCTTGGGAAAAAGGGGGTTTTCTGGCTGGGGAGGGGTCTGCGACACCCCCAAACCCCTGTCCGGATCCCCTCTCTCTTCAGCTGCCTCTACAGGGCAGCCATATCCCCCAGACCCATTTGGATTGGGGGTACCTTGGCAGCAAGCACAGCAGGAATTGCAGACAAGCAAATTCCTGCTGCTGCTGAAGCCACACAAAACCCTGCAATATTCATCTTTTTTTAAACCTTAATGGAGATATTCTGTAGGAGCCAATGATCCAGATAATACCCTTAAAGCAGCACTAGACCCTTGCAACTGTCTACAGATAATTATTTCCTTCATAATAGGATTGGATTCCCTCTCACTCACTCGCTCTCTCCTATCATCTTTCATCTATCATTCCATCCAGCATCTGTTCCAGCATCTATCTATCTATCTATCTATCTATCTATCTATCTATCTATCTATCTTCTATCTATCTATCTATCTATCTATCTATCTATCTTCTATCTATCTATCTATCTATCTATCTATCTATCTATCTATCTATCTATCTTCTATCTATCTATCTATCTATCTATCTATCTATCTATCTATCTTCTATCTATCTATCTATCTATCTATCTATCTATCTATCTATCTTCTATCTATCTATCTATCTATCTATCTATCTATCTATCTATCTATCTTCTATCTATTATATCTATCTATCTATCTATTTATCTATCTATCTTCTATCTATCTATCTATCTTCTATCTATCTATCTATCTATCTATCTATCTATCTATCTATCTATCTATTTATCTTCTATCTATCTATCTATCTTCTATCTATCTATCTATCTATCTATCTATCTATCTATCTATCTATCTGTCTATCTTCTATCTATCTATCTATCTATCTATCTATCTATCTATCTTCTATCTATCTATCTATCTATCTATCTATCTTCTATCTATCTAAATCTCTCTCTCTTCTATCATCTATCATTCCATCCAGCATCTATCTAAATATCTACCTCTATCATTTATCTGTTTATCAGTCCATCTAATTACCTATCACTATTTATCTACCCATATACACATATAGGTCTGTATTTTATTAATGGGATATGTTAACATGTCAATTTATTGGGCACATCCAAATGTGCACAACCAATACCCAGCTAAATGCAAGGCACAAATACCCTTTTTGTAATAAATTTGTGCACAATAGGTCAAGCCGACATCAAAGAGAAAGAGAATAAATTTTGAAATTTGAAATCACACAAGCAAAATGGATGGAATCACTTTCTGTCCAGAGGCATTTATATCTTCAGAGACATAAATTTATTTGCTATTACATGGTTCTTACTTTTTGCCAACTGCAGCCTACTGTAGATCCTGTTTCCAAGTCACCATGTCCACCAAAAATTTAAAGAATAGAATAGAATGGAAGGGAAGGGAATGTAGAGGAGGGGAAGGGAGAAGGGTAGGGATGAGACAAGACCGTGGAGGTCTTCTCGTCCAACCCACTTAGGAGACACTATTTCATAAATTTTCATCCATTGCTTCTTAATCTGCCTTCAGGTGCTTTGGAGAATAGCTTGACTGTTTTGTTTTTCTTTGTGGCAGACCTTTATATTTTGGAAGGCTGCTATCATGTCACCCTTAGTCCTTCTCTTCATTAAACTAGACATACTCAACTCCTGAAACTATTCTTCACATGTTTTAGCCTCCAGACGCTTAATCATTTTTGTTGGTCTTTTCTGTACTATTTCTAGAATCTCAACATCTTTTTCTATTGTGACAACCAAAATTGTTTATGTGGTCTTACAAAAGTAATATAAGATGGAAAGATTTTTTTCCCATTTTATTCAGAAGGAAGTCCTGGACTGACGAAACAAAACAAACAACAAACAAATCCTTCTTCCCCTGAGGAAAATACAGCAGCAGATTAATTCTGCACTGTTGCCATGAAAACTAAGTGCCCATCTCCGCAATATTCACATATTCATTTGAATAGCTTGATTCAAATAAAATTTTACATCTTTAATCATGAATCTGAATTAATAGCTTCCAGGCTCTGTGTCAAACTAGATTCCAAAAGTGTAAAAACCCAGCGTTGCTGTGCTAATATTTCATTGTGCAAAATTGCCTCTAAAATCCTCTTTAATTGTTCAAGCCAGGGTGAATGAATAAAATTTTCTAAAACATGTTGACCTGGATCTAATCTATCAGTTCACTGATTATTAGTATTCGCAAATATTATTTCATTTCCTTCTGAAAGCAGGAGCTAGACTGCAATTATCTTGGACAGGGCTAGAATTAATTTCCAGACTGACCTTCAATCTGTGACCCAAAGTAGCTGCAAACCAACAATTTATATGTGCAATAATTTGATTTGATTTATGTGCAATACCCACTTATTTTATTTGTTATTTATCTTCTGGTTACATTGACTGTATAAATGATTGGGATTTGATTTACCTCAAATTTCCTGTTAAAGGCAGTGCTAGTGCCCTAATTACCTTTATAAGCACATTGCATGCTATTTTTTTCCTTCGAAGTTTCGACCTCTCTTGTCTAGAGCATCAGCTGCATCAAACCCCTTACATCATCTCTAATGATTCTCATTTCATTTCCTTCCTATAAATCTCTCCCTCTAATTACTTGGGCTTACTGAGGAAACAGCTGTGCTAAAGAGTTCTGATTTTCTAGCTCTAATAAAATTGTGTTTAGTCATTCTTCTACTCTTATTGCAATCACAACAGAACAGAATAGAACAACAGATGGGATGGTACCTTGGAGGTCTTCTAGCACAACTCCCTCTCAGGAAGGAGACCCAAGACCATTCCAGAAAAATGTCCAGTCTCTTCTGAAAAACCTCCAGTGATGGAGCATCCACAAATTCTGGAGGGAAGCTGTTCTACTGGTTGATTGTCCTTCCTGGCAGGAAGTTTCTCCTTAATTCTCTCCTTGATTAGTTTCCATCCACTGCTTCTTGTCCTGCTTTCTGGTGCTTTGGGAAATAGATTTAAAGATGTGATTTGAAACTTTTTACAAAAAGATGGAGGATAAATCTGGAGGATAGGAGAGATGAATAACCTTCTCCTCCTCTTCCTTCTCCTCCTCTCCCATTGCAAACCCAGACTTCCTAATCCAAACCCACTACACCTCCTAGGAATTGGATAAAAGTGCAGAGAAAATATTATTCCCTTTGCTTCTTTATGAAGGATCTCCATTCACAAGAATTTTATATATATGTGTGTGTTCCAGCTTTTTGACTGCATTTTTGTGTTCACCCAGGCGGGTACTTATTCTTCTATTATTCTTCTAGAATTATTCTTCTAGAAGTATTATTCTTCTAGAAGAATAAGTACCCACCTGGATGAACACAAAAATGCAGTCAAAAAGCTGGAACACACTTCCTCACTAGTCCAACACATGGAAGCCACAGGTCATAGCATCAACTTCAATGGCACCAAAACCCTAGCCACTATAGAAAACCCCAGCCACAGAATCATCACTGAAGCCATAGAGATTGAAAAAAGACCAGAAAGCATGAATAGAAGAGATGATTCCACCAGGCTGTCAATCATTTGGAAGCCTGCACTCACAAACAAAAAAATCTCCACACCACAAGCCAGGCAAACACCTGGGCACAAACAGATCCCCCCTGATACCTCCATCTCAAACATACCCCAACCAGGCACCCAGATGAAACCCAGCTTCCTAACGAATGATAGCCGTCCATTTACCCGAAGCCAAGCTGCACTAAAGGCCTCCCATAAAGTAACACAATGTTGCCAGCCAATCAAGATACAAAAAGAACCTAAAAACAGACAGAAGATATTAGAAACACCAATCAAGCAGAACACAGCAAACTCCAAGACCAATAAACACAGACCAAGACTCCCAAACAATCAGGATGAAGAAAAAAACATTCTGGCACAGCAATAGGCTGCCCCAAATTCAAATTTGAAACCACTGTAAAAGTCTGACTCACAGATGAACACTATACAGAAGCCTGATGATGGCAGATGAGATTCTGCTGAAACGTTGCTACAACTTTAAAAGCACAACTACAATGATGTGGGAAAATACCCAAACAAAGCTGAATGCCATACATACACACATACACACACACACACACACACACATACACACACAGAGACATATATATATATATTCAGCTACTTTCAAAGCCTTCTGGTCAGAAAGAATGAACATAAATTAAATGATTGGTGATGATGATGATTGTATTGAAAGATTGCTACAACTTTAAAAGCACCACTACTGTGACATGGGAAAATACCCAAACTAAGCTGAATTCCATACATGTAAGTACCCGCGAAAACTTAAGAAAATATATATGTATGTATGTATGTATGTATGTATGTATGTATGTATGTATGGTAGAATCTCATTTGCCATCATCAGGCTTCTGTATAGTGTTCATCTGTGAGATTCACAGATGAACACTATACAGAAGCCTGATGATGGCAAATGAGAATCTGCCGAAACGTTGCTACAACTTTAAAAGCACAACTACAATGACGTGGTAAAATACCCGAACAAAGCTGAATGCCATACATACATACATACATACATACATTCCTCCCTTGGGAGGAGAAAGAATGGAAGGATAAAAGGCTTTTAAAAACTCTTGTAGACAACATTTTTAGCAGGATACTATTAGATTCAAGCAAAATGTTCAGTCTAAAAGTTTAACTTTTCCAGCTATTTGCAAAGCATAATCCATTTTTCCCCTCTTGCTGCCAACATTTTATACCTTCCTCTTTTTCTCACTTCCCTGGAATGCACATATGTGACCGTATGGTTCTTCTATCTCTCGTGAGCAGAGACATCTTTTAAAATCTTCTCCCCTTACTCCACGTTACAAAGTAATTACATCCGAAGCTGTGTTCCTGTTAGAGGGATGGCAACCTTGAGAAATAATTTAGACACTCAATTCCTTTCTGATTTACTGTTGCATTTAAATATATTTCCATATTTACCACAGTTTTCATGGAGGTGAGATATTAAAGGAAGTACAGAACATTAACACTGAATAAACTAAAGCTGATTCACATCATGAGGAAGAAAAGGATACCATTTAGTTCCATTTTTATAGTACCTTTGTGAAAAACAACAAATTTCAAACAGCTTGGAAAACAAACAAATCCACCCTTAACTCCCATTTTACAATTAGCTCTCCTGAACAGATAACAGGTAATCAGAGTTGGAAGGGACCTTATAAGTCATCTAGTCCAACCCCCCACTGAAGCGGGAGACCCTACACCATTTCTGACAATTGGCAGTCCAATCGCTTCTTGAAAGTCTCAAATAATCCTTGATTAATCAAATAATTATTTATCTGATGATGCTTATGAAACTACTTAGAGCTTTCAACTCATGCTCTGCATCTTACTCTGAACCATATCACATAGTAAACATACTGCATTAAGGTATGAGATCATAGTGCTGCATCATTCCTAGTCTATTAAAAATGTTGCTATTAGTTGAGTTGAGGATAGAAAAGTTTCATATTTTCTTTTGCTCCAGATTTTTCCTCCACCGTTTTTAAAAGAAAGTTTCAAATCTAATTTTCAAATCTATTCTCCAAAGCACCTGAAGGCAGGACAAGAATGGAATGGAAGAGAAGAGAAGAGAAGAGAAGAGAAGAGAAGAGAAGAGAAGAGAAGAGAAGAGAAGAGAAGAGAAGAGAAGAGAAGAAATGTTAGAAGGAAAAGGATTGAATAGAATAGAATAGAATGGAATGGAATAAAATAGAATAGAATAGAAAATAGAATGGAATGGAATGGAATAGAATAGAATAGAATAGAATAGAATAGAATAGAATAGAATAGAATAGAATAGAATAGAATAGAACGAATGTTGGAAGGAATAGAATAGAATAGAATATGGAATAGACTAGACTAGAATAGAATAGAATAGAATAGAACAAATGTTAGAAGGAATAGAATAGAATAGAATAGAATAGAATAGAATAGAATAGAATAGAATAGAATAGAATAGAATAGAATAGAATATGGAATGGAATGGAATGGAATGGAATAGAATAGAATGGAACAAATGTTAGAAGGAATAGAACAGAACAGAATAGAATAGGATTGAATAGAATAGAGCAGAACAGAATCTCAGACAAGTGATTGTCCAGTCTCTTCTTAAAAGCATCCAGTGATGGAGCACCCACAGTATCTGAAGACAAAACTGTTCCACCAATTAATTGCCCTGATTGTTCGGAAGTTTCTCCTCAATTCCAGGTTGCTTCTCTCTTTGATCAATTTCCAGCCATTGTTTCTTGTCCTGCCCTCTGGTACTTTATAAAATAATTTGACCCCCTCTTCTTTGTGGCAGCCCCTCCAATACTAAAATACTGCCCTCCTGTCTTGTCACACCTAATTCTTCTTTTCCTTAGATTAGCCCAGACCCAAAATCGGCAGCTGTTCTTCCCATGGTTTAGTCTCCAGGCCTTTGATCAACTTAGAAGCCATGGATGGAAACTAATCAAGGAGAGAACAGTGAGACAGTGAGAACAATTTCCTGACAGTGAGAACAATTAACCAGTGGAACAGCTTCCCTCCAGAATCTGTGGATGCTCCAATGCTGGAGGTTTCTAAGAAGTGATTGGACAACTATTTGTCTGAAATGAGATAGGGTCTCCTTCTTGAGCAGGGGGCTGGACTAGAAGACCTCCAAGACCCCATCTAACTCTGTTAAGTCCCCCCTTGTACACAATAATTGCAGGGAATGACTTCCAAGATCCCTTCCAATTCTATTATTTCATATTCTGTATTCATAGCATTTCACACCTGCTCTTTATCATTTAGTGGATTCATTGAGTTCCTAAATTGATCCTGGCTAATATTCATTTTATATTATACTCTCTTTTGGAGTAAAACAACCTGCAGTCTTCATTCAGCCTCTAAATGAACCTAAAAAAACCAGCAACCCTCCTTCAATCTTTTTCTCCATGCTATACTTGACAGGAATGTTCTTGTTGTTCAAGAACTGGTATTGTTTAGAATGGATCATTCAGGATCTGTGCGGAAGGAAAGCAAATCAAAGATAAAATAGATGACATTTCTATGCCATAATCACATAGTCTTTACCCATATCTACTTAAACTCTGGACTTGTAGAAAGCTATCATGTTGAAAACTTGCCACTTATATGACTGATCCAGTCTGCTCCGTATTTTCAAAACTGGGGAACAATTTTGGTTGAGTAGTTCAGATGAGTTTTTCCAAGCTCTTCCTGGAGATCCTGCAGAGATTTAATTTGGGATCATCTGTGTGGTGTGAAACCCATGTCTTTGCACTAAGCTACCGGTCTTCCTGTAGGTAATGTAAAAATGATACGAAGACAGAAGCAAGTATCTTCAGTGCTTGACAATGCAGAAAATGAAGTTAAACACAAGGTGGAAATGTATTATGGGCTAGAGCCATGTTTCTAAGTTCATCATCATTATGTTGTGTCTTCACTACCATCTTGTTTAAAATCAGCTTAAGGGGGATATAAATAATTGGAATGCAGTTCTCACTTAGGTTTAAAATCTATTTGTATTAGCTAAGCTTTGTTTATTCAGATTGACCAGGCTACGTGATCCAATAACTTCTAATTTGGTTTTTTTAAAAAAAAAAAAAAATTCTCAGTAATTAGCCTTCCTTCCTTCCTTCCCTTCCCTCCCTCCTTTTCTTTCTTCGTAAACACATGTCATTTTAGGAAAGGGATATCTTTTTCACAGAGTAAGAATGAATCTTCCAAGAAGAGGCTTCTTAAGATGCATGTTTTTAAAATAATTGAAAAGAGATATTTATTTATATATTGATCAAATTTATTTTCTGCCCATCTTGCGGTTTGGGCAACTTTGAATGACTGAATTATAAATGTATGCTTTAAGGCATCCCTTGATATGCTTTTGTTATAGAATTGATTGACTGATACCATCTATTAATCAAGATTTTTTTATTTAATGTTTAGAAAAAAATCAGATTAAACCATAACAACCACCTGAAAAAAAAAAGAGTCAATTATATTTCTCTGTCTAGCAATATATGCTAATTTTACTGTTCTAATTTGTTCCTATTGTTTCGTACTCACTCTTTGCTCACTGTTTTCATAGAGTTTACCACTAGCTGGAAATCTCTTTTTGGTAGCCAAGCTAAAGAATTAGGACTTGTAGGAAAAGTAAATGAAAGTGTATAATTGCATGCCAGAGTGAATGTTTTGCTTTGCTTGCAAAGAAAACAGGTGGTAGAAATGTCATTGCCAGTATGTTGGCTGCATAAATTTCAGATAACAACAACACTAATAATAATAATATTAATAATATTTAACTGGTTCATTGATAGTGCAATATCAGTTGATGCACAAATTGAAGAGAAACAGATAGAGAAAAATAATAAAATATAATGATTTGCACATTGAAGTTGAGCAACTGTGGAGGAAGATACCAATGGTTGTACCAATAGTATACAGGAGCCCTTGGAGTGATACCCGAAGGGCTGCCTAGGTGTAGGGAAAATTTGAATTTATCAGACCTGAATATCCTCAAGAATCTTGGGAAACTCTAAAAAGTATGATCATAGAAGCCCAGACCAGCACAATACCACTGAGAAAGAAAAACAAAAAATCCAAGAAGAAACCAGTATGGCTACACAAAGATCTCTCTGGCAAATTGAAAGAAAAAAAGGACAAGTACAAAAAATGGAAAGAAGGACATACAACTAAGGCAGAATAACAGCAGGTAGCCAGAATCTGCAAAGACGAAGTCAGGGTAGCAAAGGCTCAGAACAAACAAAGACTTGCAACAAAAGTCAAAGATAATAAAAAAAGTTTCGTCCAACATATAAATAACAAGAAAAAAATCAAGGAAACAGTCGGTCCATTAAAGAGGGAAGACGGCAAGGAAGTAACAGGCAACAGAGAGAAAGCAGAACTGCTTAACTCATTCTTTGCATCCGTCTTCACGCAAAAAGAAACTATAGCTCAACCCACCAAAAACATAACTGTAAAAGACAGACCAGGGCTCTGGTTTGAGTTCCTTTGGCGACAGACAGAAATCCATAATCGTGCGCGGTTTCAGTCTGGGCTCACTGCCGGAGCACCCCGAGCCAGCTGGTTTCGGGGCTAAGCCACCCTGTAGAGGTGATGAAGAGGGGGGAGACTGCCAGCAGGGTTGAGGAGAGCTGCATCTCTCCTCCTCAGCTGGCCATTACTCCCTTTCCTGAAGGCGGTTGCAGCAGTAGTCAGAAATGGTCACCTCAAAGAAGAACTCGACCGGAAAAGAATGTGCAGGAGGAAGATAAGAAGTGAAAGTTTTGGCTGACTGGGTTAAATTGCAAAAGCAACAACTAAGGTACTCTGGAATTTAAATTTACAAAAAAATAACATCGCTCCCAAAGAAGAGTCGGAAGCAACAAAGGAAAGGGAAAAGGGAAAGGTTTTTGTTTTTTTTTCTTCTCTCCCTTTCCCTATACTGACAACTAAGAGACTTAAATAAGAAATTGGAAAAATCCACTTTGACATCAACAGGCAATTAAGCTGAAAATAAAACAAAACGTCAAAGGGATAATAAAGATTTCTGGACACTATTTTTTTTTTTTTTCATAAGCAGGAAGGGAGAGAAAAAGAATAAAAGGGCAGGATCTGGAAAGAGGGAGGAGACTGCCTGGAATTAAAAAGAATCTATAGTAAAACTTCAACAAGACTTCTAAAAGATACATTTTAACTGAAACTTTGTAACTAAAAAGTAGAACCCCAGGAAGAGAAAGTGAAAAAAAAAAAGACCAAAAAAGAAACAGTTTGCATGTATTTGGATTACTTGGTGATCTTTGGATTCTTGGTTATTGCATTTGAATGACTAAAATTAATCGGGTGGTTGTTTAAAAATTTATACAATGGCACTACTTCTGGATAAATTGAAAATGGAACTTAAAAAGTATAAAGAAGATGCACAAGAAGGGAAGGGTTCTTTTGGCTTCGTTTTTCAATTCTTAGAAATGGAGATTTCTAAGAAAAAGAAGTTACACAGGACCAGAACAAGATATAGAGAAACAGGACCTATTTAGAGATAATGGGTGTAAATTTAACTGAAAAAGAGATTCTGTAAAGGTACATAAGATTGTATTGTTATATAGAAATAACTTTAGAAAATTGGAAACAATGTATGATTAAAATGAGGGATAAAATAGTTAGTGTAACTTAGTGAAATGTTTGTTACTAAAATAAGTGAAATAAAATAAATGAGAAAATTAAATTTGAAAGGGACGGGAACATTTTAATTAGTTAATGTTTTATAAAATATAAGTGAAGGGGGGAATTATTTATGGAAAGCTTATAATTGTTCCCATAGAAGTATGATATTTAATTGAAAAGTAATGTTAAAGAAGTTAAGATTTTAATGAATATTAACATTAATGATAGAATTGAATTGGAATGGAATGGAATGTGTTGTTTTAATTACATATATTTATTTTTTTTTATTTTTTTAAGAATATAGTGTGTATTTTAAGAATGTACCAAGCAGAATCCGAATGGAAGTTATGTATTATATTGAATGTTATAACTTTAGGGTATATATTGAAGCCTAAATAAGAGTTAAATGGATAAACTTAAAAGATATAAAGGCGTCATACTCCAATCAGTAACTACAGGAGAAACTTTGTTTAATGAGAAAAGATAATAGATAATTGAAACAGGACAGACAAAAAACATAAATATAATGATTTGAATTGAGACGAGATAATTAAAATAAAATTGAGAAAATTAAAAGAGGGGAGAAGCTATGAAGAAAATGTAAACAGTAATAAGATATGGAATAGAACATAAAAATGAGCATGAAATTGAATTTGTGTCTGTACAAAGAAATGTAACCTGGGATTACGCTACTTTCAAAAAAGATGTTTTATTTGTATTTTTTTGTGAAAACTCAAATAAAATGTACTAAATAAATAAATAAATAAAAGACCAGAAATAAAAGTTAAAATAAGCAAACAAAATAGTAAGAGAACACCTGTCTGATCTTGATGAAAACCAATCACCGGGGCTTGATAGATTACATCCCAGAGTTTTAAAGGAGCTGGCAGAGGTCATCTCAGAACCACTGCACCATATCTTTCAAAAATCATGGAGCACCAGGGAACGACCAGAGGACTGGAAAAGAGCTTCCCATCTTCAAGAAAGGAAAAAAAAAACAGACCCAGGAAACTATAGACGAATCAGCCTAACATCAATACCCGGGAAGATACTGGAAAAGATAATTAAAAAAAAAAAAAACAGATCTGCCAACATCTAGAAACAAGTAAAGTAATAACTAGCAGTCAGCACAGGTTTGTTAAGAACAGATCATGCCAAACCAATCGTATTTCATTCTTCAACATAGTGACTAAATTAGTAGACCAGCAAAATACTGTGGACATAATATATTTAGATTTCAGCAAGGCATTTGACAAAATAGACCACAACCTACTTCTTAGTAAGCTAGAAAAAAGTGGAATAGATAGCACCACCACTAGATGGACTCACAACTGGCTGGCAAACCATACTCAATGAGTAGTCCTTAATGGATTTAAGTCTGACTGGAGGGAAGTAAGCAGTGGGGTGCCACAAGGTTCTGTCTTCGGCCCAGTACTCTTCAATAACTTCATTAACGACTTAGATGAGGGAATAGAAGGGGAACTTACCAAATTTGCAGATGTAACTAAACTGGCAGGAATAGCTAACGCCCAAGAAGATAGGCTCAAGGTCCAGATGGATCTTGACAGACTAGAACCTTGGGCCATATCTAACAAAATGAAATTCAATGTAGAGAAAAGTAAAGTCCTACACTTAGGCAAGAAAAACCAAAAGTACACATATAGACTGGGTGAAACCAGGCTCAATAGCAGTAACTGTGAGAGGCATCTTGGAGTCTTAGTGGACAACCAGCTAAATAGGAGCCAGCAGTGTGCAGCAGCAGCCAAAAAAGCCAATGCAATCCTAAGTTGTATTAATAGAGGGATACAATCAAGATCAAGGGAAGTACTAGTACCACTCTATAAAGCCTTAGTAAGATCACACCTAGAGTACTGCATCCAGTTTTGTTTACCACATTATAAAAAAGATGTTGAGACTCTAGAAAGAGTGCAGAGAAGAGCAACGAAGGTGATGAGGGGGCTGGAGGCTAAAACATACAATGAACGGTTGCAGGAACTGGGCTTGGCTAGTCTAGTAAAGAGAAGGACCAGGGGAGACATGATACCGGTCTTCCAATATTTGAGGGTCTGCCACAGAGAGGAAGGGGGTCAAGCTATTTTCTAAAGTGTGTGTAAGCCAGACAAGGAATAATGGATGGAAATTGAACAAGGAAAGATTTAACCTGGAAATAAGGAGAAACTTTCTGACAGTGGGAATAATCAACCAATGGAACAGAAGTTGCCCTCGGAAGTTCTGGGAGCTTCATCACTTGAGATTTTCAAGAAGAGATTGGACTGCCATCTGTCAGAAATGGTGTAGGGTCTCCCGCTTGGGTGGGGGGTTGGACTAGATAACCTACAAGGTCCCTTCCAACTTGATTATCTATTAAATCTGTTAAATCCTGACTTTGAAAAAAAAAAAAACCCCAAAACCACCTTACTCTGAATTGCTTATATTCATTGAGTTCATAACCTGGCTAATATTCATTTTATATTATGCTCTATTTTGGAGTAAAACAACCTGCAGTCATCATTCAGCCTCTAAATGAAGCTAAACAAAAAAAAAACAAACAAACAAAAAAAACACCTCTCCTTCTATCTGTTTCTCCATGGTACATTTGACAGGCATGTTCTTCTTGTTCAGATCCTTTCCCAGCAGTCCTGGTATATACTCAGATGTTACCTTAACAGCTCTTTTAGGTCCTTGGTTAGAACTTGAATTGTTAAGCTTTTACCAGTCCCAGTCTGTGAATCGAACTGAAGATTAAATAACAGCAATACCAATAAATAGGCTATTTAAATATCATAAGAAGCATAATGGCTTAGCAATTAAATATGCTGGATCAGCTGGAAAGCTTACAGCTTGGATTCAAGACCCAAGCACCGTATGACAAGGTGAACCCCCTTTCCTTGCTGCAGTTCCTGCCCACCTAGCAGTTTAAAAGTAAGAAAATGCAAGTTGATAAATAGGTACCATTTTGGTGGGAAAGTAATAGTGCTCCACATGCTGGCCACATGACCACAGAAAATGGCTCCCTCGGTTAAGAAATGGTGATGAACACCACCTTCTATTGTCAGATATGACTTTACCTTTATGTAAATATAATTTAAATTTTGACAAAGGCATACTTGAAAAATCACTTCTCTTGAGGATTCATGGTGTGTAAGGCAGAGGTTCTTAATATCAGGTTGTTCTCTAGATAAAATACCCAAGGTTCTCTGAAATTAGTTCAGAAGGACTGAGTCTTGATAAGATGAGCAATTTCTTCAGATGAGTTCTGAATATTGATAGCTTATCATTAAATTTTATTTATAGCAAAGGTGGGTGTAATGAATGTAGAGGTCCTTCCCGAAGTAAAGTCTCTGATGAATTTCTATAAGATGGAAAAGCATTTTGTTTAATGTTGCAAAATCTCTCGTGGGAGTTCTAAACATCTCTAATAATAAGCTGATTTTTTCCCTTTAAGAAAAGAATTATTATAGAGGCAAAGTTACTGAGAAATTGTGAGTGATACAATTATATATCACCTAATACTTCTCTGCATTACGCAGTTCAAATACATAAGGAAATATTGATTAAACATATTTCTGGCTTAAAAGGATATATTGGTTGCAGTCCCATGGGATATCATGCTGTACATCACAATAATTGTAATTATTCCTGGAATTTAGACCTCCTACTTAGCAGGAGAAGAAACATCGAGGAGTGTCAATCAAAAACAGACTATGGTGAAAAGAAAATTTCTTGTTGTGTGGCTATGATGAGAACGATGATGAAGATGAATGCAGAAGTGAAAATAATTTAAATCAGACAAAACAGAGGAGAGATGGGTCAAATGAGATACAAGCCAGAACTATGCAACATAGTTATAGTTCCCCCCATCGTATTTATGTGCATTGATATCACATTCATTTCCTTCATCTTAGAATTGAGAGTGGCATCAAAGAAATGCAGTCGTTGATTGATGGTGGCCCATCCACAGCCAAGTATCCATGTGACTTTTCCAGTGGGGAAAAACCCAGTGGGATGTTAGGAGGAGAGAGCAGGAAGG
Source organism: Hydrophis major (assembly GCA_033807585.1). Classification (NCBI taxonomy): domain Eukaryota; kingdom Metazoa; phylum Chordata; class Lepidosauria; order Squamata; family Elapidae; genus Hydrophis; species Hydrophis major. The sequence continues at coordinate 104,728,258 of CM066331.1, forward strand.
CTGATTGAAAGTCTCCTACATTGGTAAGCAACCTGAATCAGGAACTTCCAAACCCATCTGGTTACTAATGAAAAATCAAAGATGAATTACTGAGGAAAATTTTTCTTGTTCACCCTTGGACTCTGGTCTCTTTTGTCACACCATCTAGGGCAGGGGTGGGCCAACTTTTTGGCTCGTGAGCCTCATTGACTTTTAAAATTTGACAGACGAGCCAGGTCAGCACAAGATACGATACATATAAAAAACTGCAAAATCTCCGCAAAATCAAGTCACTGCGCCTAATGCACCACCTGGTGTCGAAATGCCTGTCATTACAAGTCAAAATCAAATGAATGCAATCATTCAATCATTCACATCAAACCTTAATTCTGTACCAATCTTCGGCGGGCCGGATTAAAAAGACCAACGGGCCGGATGTGGCCCACAGGCCGTAGTTTGCCCACCCCTGGTCTAGGGAATATACATAAAGATTTTGCTTCGTGAGACCTTAGACGATACCATTGACATGCAAATGGTGAACGGCAGTGGGAAGCAGTGGGACTTCTATAAAACCCTGATCTACACTCCCATAGCCTCAGAAGCAGACAGAAGGTGGCCTGTGGTTATCTTAATTACCCTTGATTTAGAAGAAACAAAAAGCAATGCTACCTTTGAGCTGTTGCAGAACCTTCAATACTAAAGATCTCTACTTTTTCACTCTACATACAAGGGAAGGAAAGAAACAGAACCACAGCAAAGCAATCCTGATTCCTTCATTGTTGAGGGAAAATAGGGGAATTGACTTAAACTTGTCAATTCAATTTTGGCTTGCTTTATCTGGGCAAAAAAAGGGAGAGCTGCATAGTTGAACTTTCTCTACAGAACTGAATCTCAGGAGTTCAGGAGGAAGGGAGGGGCAACAATTATCTCCAATTAAAAGAAATGAGTTGGGTAACACCACTTCTATTTTATTAACACCCTCCTTGAACAGCTACAGTGTGGGTCAACTTCATGAAATTACTTGAACTCAGCTCAAAGAAAACATCACTAAAGCAAAGAATGGATGTGATATGTGATATTAAAGGGTATCATTTAACAGTCCTCAATGCTGTGTTGATCAAGGTACCCCTAAAAAGGTCAAGAGGCATTCTATCAAATGGTTTATTTTATTTATTTATTTTTTATTTTATTTGTCAATCGCTTGCATGATAATAGGTATAAGTATAAACATGAGTAAGAATACAGGAAATAGGTACGAATAAATGGGAACAATAGGACAGGGACAGTAGGCATGATTGTGCCCTTATGCACGCTCTTTGAAGATCTCTTAGGAATGGGGTGAGGTCAACAGTGGTTAGTTTGAGGTTAAAGGAGTGGGGGTTGGAGGATGTAACAACAGAGTCAGGTAGTGCATTCCAGGCATTGACCACTCAGTTGCTGAATTCGTACTTTCTGCAATCAAGTTTGGAGTGGTTAACATTGAGTTTATATCTGTTGTGTGCTCTTGTATTATTGTGGTTGAAGCTGAAGTAGTCATTGACTGATAGGACATTGTAGCAGATAATTTTGTGTATTATGCTTAAGTCCAACCATAGGCGGCATAGTTCAAGGTTGTCTAAGCCCAAAATCTCAATCCTGGTGGTGCAAGGGTATTCTTTTGCGAGCAGAGGAGTGTAGTACTTTTCTCGTGAAGAGTACTACAAGAGATGTCCGTTATGCTTCTCAATTTGTTCTACATGGGATAAGGCTTAATGATGATGATGATGATGATGATGATGATGATGATGATATCCATTCAGCTGTATCCAACTCTTAGTGGTACTATGGGCCAGGTGTTTCCATGTCTTCCGATTTTAGAGTTGGTGAATCACATAACAATTGTTGACCCCTGCCCATGTATTGTTCTCTAACAATTTTCCAGCCTTCTGTAGTCTTACAAGAGATGGGATCATTGCAACATCATTGATCATCTTGAGATCTGCCATACAATAATTGATGGCTGGGGGTCTGCTTTGCATTTTCCTGCTCTAGGGAAGAGTACCTGAAGGACAGTGAAGAAGATCTGAAGAGGCAACATTGCAACTCTTGGCAACAGCAGAAGTAAAAGAACTGGAGAAAAATCTCAAAACACAAAGACCTGCAAATAGAAGTGGAATTACTGTGACAAAGGAGAAAGAAGTATCCGCAGTGATAGGTGCCTTGAGTGCCATCCCAAAACAACTGGAGCACTACTTGAACAACATGGGCATTGACAAAATCCCCATCAGTCAACTGCAAGAGGCAGCTTTATGTGGAACAACTTTCTTTCTGTAATGATACCTTTGATGTTATTAAGCGATAGCATCTGCCTATCTCAGTCCTTGGGAAGGACGTGATAGGTAGATAAAAATGCTATATCCAGTTTAAATATCTAGCTAATTGTGTGTGACCAACCATAACAATAATAACAATGTTTATACAATATACCGGGCTTCACACATGCATTGTTAAAAGAATGTATTATAGTTGCCATGGGTATGCTGAAGAATAAGCATGCTTCATGAAATAACTTCTTACTGCACTGGCAGTCAGTGCTCTCCATCCATTCTTCTAATTGCAATTGTGTGAGTTCTCCAAAGCAAAGTCACAGCATTTTTTAAGGCACATTTTGATTCCCAATAGAGGGGAAAAACCTTCTCTGATAGCCCAGGACAATTATTTATAGCCCAATCTGTTTCACAAGCCATCACTGCCCCATATGACCCTTTTTTTAAAAAAAAAAATGGGGATTTGGTTATTTGTACATCCACTTAAGGGTTGGAAATAAAACTTTACATGGAAAACATAAGTGGACATCACTTAGCAATTTCTCATAGACATCAAGTCACATTAAAAGAAAATGTAGCTCAAACTGCTGTTGATTACTTAACTGAATATATATGTAGCCTCTGAAGGCAGCATTATACCAGGAAGGGGAAAAAGCTACTTATGGCTGTTAACTAAATTGGATATGAAATATTTGTTTCACTATTCCTATTACAAAATAATTTCTCTTTTTTTCTGAACGATGCAATTTGTCACAAAACTCGAAGCCAAGCGTCATATCAATTTTAGGTAATCAAGAATGAAATGATTGGGAATAATTGTCACATTTATCTAGAATAGAGAAATCAACAATTATTTTTGGTAAATTAAGGTAAGAGCTCTTAGCGGACATTTAGACTCTCTTTGGCAATTTGGAGGATAATCTTGTTCATCAACACAAAAGCCTCTTTAAATTATGCATTTTAAAAGAAAACTACAATTTACTATCACATGAAGCATTAATACTGCCCATTAATGTTTAATACATACATTATTAAATTTTTTGACTTTGGGGAATCTTCAAATAACTTGAGCAGATAGAAAACTCCATAATAATATTTTATTTCCCTCCTTTTTGTCTAACACCCTTTACTCAAAATAGAATTTTCTGTAAATCCCAGGGATTTAAACATCAGCATGTGGAGAAGAGCTCCAGAATTTGTCCTGAGGCAGCCAAATGTATTTGCATGCAAGGCAGAAATGCTATAAATTCTAGTATTTAGCCATAGCTGAGATGGATACTAAGATCAAGAATTATGTTATGTTATATCTGATTATTGTATATCTTCATCAATAAGAGAGGATCGTGGTGGCTCAAGAGATTAGAATTCTGGGCGTGTTGAAAGTTTGAGACCTGTTGCTGCCTTGGGGAAGGGCGAGCTCCTGTCATATGCTGCAGCTCCTGCAGACCCAGCAGTTCAAAAGAGGCAACCGCAAGTAGATTAATGGGTATCACTTCAGTAGGCAACTTCATGGGGACATTAGAGGAGCTTCCAACTGGACATTCCCCAGGCAACGGTGATATCACCCACAAATCCTTTCACCACTGAAGCACTTCTGTTTCACAGAAGGAAAAAAAAATGATGAGAGTTATGGGTGAATCCTAAGCATTCCTCATTCTGCCCAGAGGTATTCAGGGGATGTGAAAGATTCATTCAAGTTCAGCCAGTAAGAATGAAGTAAGAACTGCTGAGAGTAGAGGTCCAACTTAAAGCATCCTTGGCTAGTTTCTTCTTGAGTAGAAAAAGAAAAAGGAATCCTGCTACTCATTTGGGTCATTGGTGACAGGCTCAAACTGTTCCCAGTGTTAGGAAGGTTCTCTAACTTTTGATTAGAATCAGTTTATTGGAAGTTTTGTGTCCTGAACTCTGAAATGCGAGAGGATAGGTCTTGACCTCGTTTTAGGTACCACTTTCAGGTTCTTAAAAGTGCTACCATGTTTCCTCCCACAATCATCATCTTTTCTAAAGGTTAAGATGCTAAGCACTTTCAGTAGGTCTTGGTGCTGAACATTTTTGTTGCCCTTCTCTTACTGCTGCACCCAATTTTTTTTTAAAAAAATGCTGAGCATGTCAATTTATCTCCAGAAATAAAAAGCAGAAAGGGCTCTAAATATTTGCTCAATGATTATAGGTAGCTGTTTCAATGAAATTGCTAAGCAGACTATGGTTTATTTGTATCTGAGAAGTTAGCAGCACATGGAGGACCTTGTCTAAACTCAAAGCTTAAATTGGGCTGGGTCTAGCTAGTTCTAGTGTAGGATATCGCCAACGAATTCCATGATGATAGGCTACAGTGGGAAGTTGAAACATTCAAGAGGAAACAGTTCTATATCTATTGAAAATAAAATTTCATGGAAACAACTGCAATGTCTCCAAGAATTATCATTATCAACAGGTCATAAACACAACATCAAAAGTAACAGAAACGTTTTTAAGCCAGATCATATTAGTTTAGCTGACATAGTATAAAAAGCAGAAATAGAGCAGGAATTTACATTTCCATGCATGCAATTGAACATCAATTAGTCTGAGCCTTGAGAGTGAAGGTGAATCTGAGGCAACCTACAAACCCTGCTTTCTAAATCACTCACTCTTTAAATGTCGTTATTGGGATGATGAGACTTGACAGTTCTTTTCTAAGGACTTTTATAGATGAAACATTTGTGATACAAATATTATTTTCCTTCCTGTATTCCTAACATCTCTTGTGGTTTTACTAAGCCAACATGTGTCTGTGTGGATCATTCATTGGTCAAGAAGAAATTAGATTTGTTATTTTGGGGCAGTTTAATCTTAATCTTATACTGTGACATTTAGATTCTCTGTGAACACTAAAGTGCTGAAACTAGCTACTTAAAACCATCTAAGGCTCCTGAATTCTCTTTTTGGCAAGATGCCTTCTTATTCATAAGGTCAAAAAGTTTCACCTTATCTCAAATGAAGGACATTTATAAAATAAAATAAAAATCCGGACCTTCCTTAACAAACTGAGCCTCCTTTGAATTTTTGAGAGACTTTTCCCAGCTTCATCTGTCTGCTAAATACCAATTTCAATGAAAACCCACTCATGGGTACCATTGAAATGAATTTCTTAGGTCTCTTTTCAGGTAATACGTTTATCTTCAAACCTGATAAAATATCATCTGGGTTCTTCCTCCTTAGCCATTGAAATAATTTGTGAAGTCTTGTAAGTCTGACTAGTAATAAATCTGACAGTGTATGAAATGTTACAGAGCTTGGCAACTGAAAATCTTTTAAATCCTATGATTATAGGTAGCTCTTTCAATGAAATCACTAGGTAGACCATGGATGTCAATCAGCCGTCTGCATTTCAGCTATTTTATGGTGATCATTATTTAAATGCTCCTTTTTATTACAAGATGAGCTGTTAAGTTTTGATTGTAACCTTGTGCCATCAGGTGCACATTTTTACAATGTCTTCCATGGGCTGGTAGCTTGAGAAAGGAGGAAGACAATGAGGGTCTTCTCTAACTTTGGGAGTGATTCACAAATTACAGGTGTGGAAAACTACAGTGAAATTGTGAAGTCTACACTTTCTTTGCATTTTGCTCTAGGGAATAATCACTCCATAATGAATTAGAGATAAATGGAGCTTCTTCTTAATGTCCCACAGCCCAAGATAGGTTGCCAGTCTTCTCATAAAGTCTTCAAAGGGTTCTCCAAATGTTTCCAAAATTTTATCACAGGTGCGTCTCTAATATGTTGTTCCAAATCTTTGAAACTCTGAATGCAAGATACTAACCCTACATTCACTCACACTGATGGTGCTACCTAGTCAGGTAACGAAACATCTACAAGCAAACAATCAAACTTGGAGAGTTGGAAAGGATTTCATAGACAGTACATGATTAGCACAGTCAATAAATTTGGGTTTCCTGAAGAATTTACAAATTGGGCCCAGATTATATATGTTCCTCTCACATCTAAAATAAAGTTGGTGGTATTTTTTCTCCCTTCCTTCTTCCATATGATAAAGCGAATATCCATTTTCCACACTGATTTTTAATATTGGTTTGAAAGTTGTAGCTCCTGCTGTTGGATTATGATACATGTGGCTCATATCTTAATTTTTTTTAGAATAATGATGAATACTATATGCCAGTTACGTGTTATTTATTACATGCCTGTATTTTATAAATGTGTTGGAATAAATTGCAAGATAGTCAGTAACCAGTTCAAAAGTTAAACTAAGGCCAATAGATAACATCTCTTTATGCATTCATTATCAGCTTCCTGTTTTATTGAGTACATCAATTATCTCCAGGTTCTATGTAATAGTTTGCAAATTGTTACAGTAATTTAAGCAATTATTAAATCCATGTTACAAAACCCCCTTTACAATTCTTCTTTATAAAATTACAAATTTTGGTTGGTGAAAAATCAATTTGACATGCAAACTTTAATGTCTGGATGAAATAAAGAATTAGATATCTTATTTTTCATAGACAATGGGAAGAGGCATTAACATCAATAACCAAAATGTCAGCAGAACTTAGATTACATCTTATTCAACAAAAATAATAATTCACACTTACTGGACACCATTGCATTAGTAGAGAATGAGCTTGAGTAAATCTTGCAATGAGAATAACATTTCATTTAAACTTATGTTTGTACAGCATCTATTTGTTCCATTTAGGAGAACGTTATTATAGGTATAAATTCAACCTTGAGACAAGATTTAATATTCTCAATTGTTCATATTCCTTGGAGCTATGTCTGGGCACAGAAAGTGGATTCTCTATGCCCTATTTATAGCTAAAATATTTATTCTTCAGCATTGGAAAGATAAATACACGACTTCAACGATAAGCTAAAGTTCTCTAGAGTCTATGTTATTAGCAACTTATTAATAAATCACAATCCGTATTTACTGGTTATGGATGATTGTAATGAAATATACCATGAATATATTGTATGTCTTCTATCTTTTGTTTTGTTTCTTTTTTTAATGCTTTTTTTCAAGAGGCAACTGGACTTTCTGGTTATTCTTTACCATGACCTGGATGACTAAGAATCTCCATGGACTTTTTAAAAAAATATTTATTTTATGTCATTTCTTCTTTCTGATTTTTGATGGTTATTTTTTCTTTCTTCTTTCTTCCTTTAGATACACATGATCCAGAAGAGCAATGAATGTCTATGGAGTTCTCTGGAACTCCACCCTGTAACATTTGGTTGGGCTCTTCTACTGCTGTCCAAACGTCAGCAGCAAAATCCCAACTTTTTTGCATGATTTTCCAGAGATTTTAAAGGAATAGCAAAAAATAATTAAACCTCCAATCAACTTAGTGCACTCACTTAACCTTAAGAAATTCCATGTTATCTACAATTAAAAAAACAAAAACAAACAAGAGCCAAAAAGTTTTGCCAAGGTGGACTGCTGCCAATTCCATTGTCCCGACAGCCAGATGGGAAAAGATGTCCTTTAGATAAACAAAGTAAGGTGAGAACTACTTGTGCTTATTTATCTTATCTGCTGATAAAAGCAAACTTCATTGGAGCAGTACTCATTACTTGTGAATAGTGTTATCCCAAGTAAAAACTGCACACCACACAACTTTCTCACACCCATGGAAATGGGCCACGAATTAAGCAACAGAAGATGCAGGTGGTGTGCAAGGAGGTAAGAGGCATCTTATCTTGTTAATCCAGAGGGGGTGGGGGAAAGGGATATTTTTCTGGGGCACAACTGGTTGAAATTTTTGAGAAGTGATTGGGTTTCCTGTGTGCACAGGGGTTGGACTAGAAGACCTCCAAGGTCCCTTTCAACTCTCTTATTATGTTATTGAGACACACAAGAGTGATGAATATATGGTGTATGAGCTCACATCTTCTCAGACTTTCCTGCAAACCTCATCTTCTTAACATTCCTTGGAGCCTTGAGATTTTGCCCTTGTGGTGTATATCTTAGCCTGTTCATTGCTTTGGATGTGAATAGATCCTCTCTCAATAGCAACAGATAAATAGATAAATATAAATAAATATATATACCCCTCCATAGTGCTTCACAGCCCTCTCTAAGTGGTTTACAAATATCAGCCTATCGCCACCAACAATCTGGATCGTAATTTTACTGACCTCGGAAGGATCGAAGGCTGAGTTAACCTTGAGCCGGTCAGGATCAAACTCCTGGTTGTGGGCAGAATTAGCCTGCAATACTGCATTCTAACCAGTATGCCACCAGGGCTTTCTACCTCTTCACAGCATCTCAACACCCAAATGTGTCAAGGCCTTTGTTAGGGATACACCCTAGCAGAATCTGCATGGCAGTCAGTCAGGTAGGCAAATATGTGAGATAAACGTTTTTGTAGCTTACACTCAGTAAAACAGATACACTGTGCTAGTTAAATAGTTTATTCCAGTAAGAGTTTTTAGCAGAGTCAAAACAGTCCATATATCATTCACTAATTCAGTCTGTCCGGGGATTATGCAGTTGCAAAGTCCAGTGTCGAAAAAGAGGTCAGTAAACTTATAAATATCAGTCCATTAATAAATCTTCTCGCAGTTGAGATATAAAGAAGTTCAAACCTCCTTTCTTCCTTCAGCAAAAGCAACAGCAGCAGGGAACCATCAATCCATCATTATCAGCAAGCAATTCAATAAGCCAGTAATACAATCAAGTTCTCTTGCTCCCTCTTATGGCGGTTTTACAGCTGCACCCAAAATTACATGCTTTGCAGTTAAAGTGACACACACTTACTTACAATCATAGTTTATATATATTATTTTACCCAAACTACGTTAGATAACCTTGTTATTCCTAACAGCCTTGCCTTCACCACCTTCCATGATCACTATACATCAACATGTATATTGTTTTTAATAAGAGGTTTTAATAACCTACCCTAAGTTAACAACAGTCTCCTATAAGAACCTTTTAGCACAGCCCTGGACCAACACATACACACACACCAATGCCAGATGCAAGAAGTCAGGAGCCAGGATAGAGTTCAAAAGTACTACAAGTTCAGTTCATGCTACCTATGCACAAGAATCTGAACTACTAACAGCCAAGGTGAATTGGCACCTGGTAAAAATCAATGGACTTCAACAGGGGCTGGAATTCGGTCTCTTACAGGGTGTATAGATTCCAAACTGATGGTTCATTTGACCCCACCCTCAACCTAATTGTCTCCTACAACTGTACTTTTAAAAGTCTATGGAGATTCTCCATCATCCAGGGGTGCCCCAGAGGTGCTTTTCCAAAAGGCAACTGGACTTTCTTGGTTTCTTTTCCCCTCTTGAAAATGTTTCACTTCTCATCCAAGAAATTTCTTCAGTTCTCTGAAGAATTGAAGAAGCTTTCTAGATGAAAAGTGAAATGTTTTCAAGGAAAAAAACCCAAGAAAGTCCAGTTGACTTTTGGAAAGTAGACCTTTAAAAATATACTTATGGGCATTTTTTTCTGTGTTTACACATTATTTTTAAACACAACCTACCCTTTTAATAGTTGCTCTTTTCAATTCTTTTCTAAAAATGTGCATTATTCCAAGTCTAACTGGAAAAGAGCCAGTTTGACATTATTTTATCCTGCTGCCCTCCATCTGCAGATATTTTCCTACAGATCCATGCTTCTGACTTCCCTTTGCTATATATTTCTGCAAAGACCGAAATCCAGTCCCAGCCAACTTCCCTCAGTGGCTTTCTTGTCACCCTGGCTGATGCATTTTTATTTTTTTTTAGCATTGCCATTCCAGATTTCGTGCAGAGCCCCAATATATCATGGATGTTGTAGTCTTAAATGTGTGCATAATAAATTTGTGAATATAATGGCATTCCTCTAAATGGAACTGCAGCCAGGCATGAACCAAATGAAAGAAAGGACACTCCTATAGATTTATGGCTCAGCAGTAAATTTGGAGCAAAAATTCTAAACATCTGAAAATATCTCGGTGTGTGTTGGGGGAAAGGTCACTGCAACATTTCATTAATTTTGAACGAAGCTTTGCAGATGTCAAAAGGTTTTGCCTGCTCTCCGAAGAAAAGAACCAAAAGTCCATGTTTAGCAGGGCAAACCAGGGTAAACCTCTGAGAAATAATGAGCCTGACATTTGGAACGTGGTTCTTGAAAGGAAATAGATATGCTGCTAATTTTAAAACCCTAATATTCCAAATTGTTGCAGTACATCGTACACATAAGCAGAAGAATTCATAACATTTTGTGTGTGTGTGTATCCTTAATGTATTATTTGCCCCTTTTCACCATAGCCATAAAACAAACACCAAAAATACCAAATGTGAGCACTGTCATAGCACTGTCAGCAAAATCTGCTGGTCAATTTGGTTAGGCTATAGCTATATCAATAATATTATGGAGATATTTTGTTTTTTAAGAGGTGCTCTAATTTCTGTTGGAACTCTGTGCATTAGACTCCACTTGAATCAGAAAATCACAGAGGTGATTTTTCTGTCTGCATTTGCACAGGCACATAAATATGTTATGAAGCCTATCATTTCAGGTTCTGGAGCACTGAATTTCAAGCAGGTGATTTTGTTAGGAACATTACATTCTGGGATGCATCACCAGCAGGAAAAAAACAAAAAGAAGTCCTAATCTCACTGTATAAGGCTTTAGTCAGACCCCATTACAGTGTCCAATTCTGCAGATCTCACTTAAAAAAAATATTGATAAGATTGACTGAGTCCAGAGAAAGGAAACAAAAATGGTGCAAAGAGACAAAACTGGGGGACAAACATCAGGAGAGAGATTGGAGGTGCTGGATATGTACAGCCTGGACAACAGAAGAGAAAAGGGGGCCATGATTAAAATAATTAAATATATTAAGGGTGTGAAAAAGGTTCTAGAAGGCAGTATTTTCAATATTAAGAAAACAAAATCAAGAAGACAAGGGCATAAACATCAAACTGACAGAAGGAAAGGTCAAAAGTAAGAAACTTAGAAAGCATGACTTCATAGAAACAGTAGTGGAAGCTTGGAACCCAACTTCCAGTTGAGTGAATCAATCATCAGTCAATCATCATCACTTGCTTTGGATAAATACAGAGAACATAGAATAATAGAGTTTGAAGGGGCCTTGGAGGTCTTTTAGTTCAACCCTCTGCTCAAGCAGAAGACCCTATACCATTTCAGATAAATGGTTGCCCAGTCTCTTTTTAACAGCCTCCAGTGATGGAGCACCCACAGGTTCTAAAGGCAACTTCTGATCCATTGGGTTAATTGCCCTCATTCTCCTTAATTGTAGATTGGTTTCCTGTTTGATTAGTTTGACTCCCCTCTTCTTTGGGGCAGCCCCTGAGATATTGGAGCACTGCTATCATGTCAATCCTATGTCAGCCTTCTTTTCATTAGACTAGACATACCCAATTCCTATTACCATTCTTCATATGTTTTAGCTTCAAGCCCCTGGAGATGATATGTGAAAAATATGATTCACATGTCCATCATTTGAGGAAAAAATAATTAAAAATAAAAAGAAATAAAATAAAAAGAAGAGCAGACTTGATGGACTGAGAATCTCCTTAGACACTCCTTCATTTTGTTCATCCAGCAACTGCAAGCTACCCAGTTGAGTTTCCTGGGTTGATGAGCTCTGTTGCTGTCTCTCGTGGAGTAACTCCAAGTTAGACTGCCTCTTTTCACCTCCCTCTACTCTATCCCCTCATTCCACCACACACACACTGCCACCTAAACATACCCCTCAAGTCATTATCTTGATTACTTGCCCACAGGAATAGTTAAATAAGATTCAGTACCACAGAGAGCTCCACATAGGCCTTTCTGTCACTTTCAAGCCCTTTCTGCATATAAGAAGATCCAATCCGGGTTTGAATAATCCTCTTCAATCATGCTTGAATCCTCCAACATTATCCTGGGTTACTTATATTTGCCTTTATTCTGTGTGTAATGCTTTTATACAACATTGGTGAGATTTCCTTAATTTTAATTGAAGGAGACATATACTGTCCTTCAAGAGTTAGCAATGGTCATACCTGATAGCAACTGATCTGTTAAGCCACTAAAGAAATGAGAGAACTCATCCAATCTTAAATGAAATAATAACTTGTGACCTTTTGTAAAATATTTTGACAAGAAAAGGTTTTATTTCAATAATCCTATTAAATCCTCCAATTCCATGCTTCTTTGATTGGAAAAAAAAATATTCTTCTGCTTTAAAAAAAAGTCTATTGAAGGAATGGCTAGAGAGACTAAGAATTGGGAACTAGTAATTATTTCTACATTTCTAAAATTAATTTTAAATATGAAGTTGTGATAGAATATATCAATTTCCTAGTGATAATGGAAAACATTGTTGAGACAGATAAAGAATATAAAGCTAATTATATTTATTTTACTGAATGTTCAGTTATTCAGAAGATTATTTGAATTCCTAATAAAATGAATTAATCCTTTCAGTGAAATGTATTAAAATAATATTTAAAATCTGCTATTCTTCCGCTGAAATCAGAGTTTCATCTAATTTTAGATTTGTCTGGTTAGATTTGTTATAGTTTTCCATAAATGAAACAGTATCTCAAATTGTGCAACAGGAAATGAAAGTGTATAAGAAAATTAGAACTTTTTAAAAGAATAATTGCTTTAATTGCAGCAATTCTAGTAAAGCACGAGACTTACCTATTTATTGCTGTTCAGTTTGACAGACTGTAATTACTTCCCTTGTTTAGTTTGAACAAAAAGAAAAGTAGTGCCTCCTTCCCATTGAATTTGAACACATCCATGAAAATAGAGAATTCCATCTCTAATTTTCTACTTCCACCCAAACTACATCAAGAAAGATTGTAAAATGGGGTGAAACTCACTGAACAAATGTCTCGCCTGGCAACAGAAATGTGAGCTCAATTGTGGTCATAAGTTGAGGTCATTACCTGTATAACAAATAATACATAATAAATAAAAATAAAATAGCAGAAGGCTACTCAATTCCAACTTATTTTGCTCAATCTTTGCTCTTTCAACTCCTGGCAACTGATTTCACAGCCTCCATCTATTCAGCTACTAACCCTGCTTACTTTTTTTGTGAGCATCCAATATCTGCTAGATTGGGGCTCATTTTAAGCATGAAGTGAATATTTGGTACCTTTGATCTATAATTTAGAAACACATCCTTGTTTCTAGTTAGAGCCAGTAAGTAAATGAGGCAGTAACAGAGCCGTTTGCCGGGATAATTATAGTGATGGGCAATCCCTTTTTCTTCTGAACTAATCAAGTAGTAACAAGGCTTTTCATTTTCAAGTACTGTTTGTGTCAGGTTCCTTTGAAAGGTATGGAAACAGAAGAAGTGGAGCCAGTCACTCAAAACCAGCTGTTTCATTAACCAGAGTAAAGAGGAAACATACAGTAGGTCGGATAAACAGAGGGGGACTTTTGATTTTCATTTGTTAATTTTAGAGGAACCACGGAAAGTGGTGAGATATAGTCACCAAATTGATTGAAAAGAAAAAATAATGCAGAAAAATAAAAGGTGGGGGGAGACTATGGCTTACCTTGTTGACAGTTGTAAGACAGGAAGGAGATCTAGAAATTTATGGGCTGCACAATATTTGTTTGTTTAAGTCCTGTATGTTTAAGACATTAATAGAAGAGGAGGACCCATATCAGATGGAACACAGACTAAGACAACTTGACAAAAGTAATGTGTAAGTGGATCACCCTGTTTCACTACTAGCTGATCACCCCCAAACAGTGAACATTTTACACACAGTTTTTCCCAGCTGAATCAAGTATTCACCTCAAGAAATCCCTCTTGTAAAACAAACCTAAAGATGTTTGGTATCTAATGCAAATTTTGTTTGAGGTACAACACCAACCTTTGACTTGTTGACTTCATCCCATGCTTTTCATGCTATTTAAATGAATAATAGAGTTGTGGGGGACCTTGGAGGTCTTCTAGTCCAACCCACTGCTCAAGCAGGAGACTCTATAGCATTTCAGACAAGTGGCTGTCCAGTCTCTTCTTAAAGACCTCCAGTGATGAAGACCCACAATTTCTGAATGCAAGTTGTTCCACTGATTAATTGTTCTCACTGTCAGGAAATTTCTCCTTAGTTCTAAGGTTGCTTCTCTCCTTGATTAGTTTCCACCTGTTGCTTCTTGTTCTGCCTTCAGGGGCTTTGGAGAATAGCTGGACTCCCTCTTCTTTGTGGCAGCCCCTCAGATATTGGAACACTGCTATCAGGTCACTCCCTGGTCCTTCTTTTCACTAGATTAGACATTCACAATTCCTGCAACAATTCCTTCATATGTTTTAGCCTCCAGTCCCCTAAATTAGATTTATTTGTCATCTAATGCCTTGTAGCAAAACTCAAAGTAGATTGCAACCAAGATACCACTTCGAACTCAGATAGTGACAGTGTTTGGCCTCCAAAAACTTATTATGATATTTGCAGTGCAAAATATGTAAATTCCAGGAATCAACCCAAAAAGCAGCAATGAAAATACATAGATACACTTTTTTCTCTCTAAGATAAAGTGCTGGTGGGTATATCAAAATTATTTAAAATGTTTTCGGTGATTGTTTTAAAAGTCTAGCAAGCTCAAATTTTGTAACACCAGAATTGGCAAGGTAACCGGTTCATAACCAGTATGAAAGAACCTTTCACAAAACACAAACAGCTTTTTTAAAAACAAGGGTTAATTTTCTCACCAAAATGCTTTATTTGTTCTTGTGGGGTTTTTTTATGAGCATCCGTGAGCTATAGTATATTGTCCAACTTGGCCAGATGATGCTACCTCCATCCCTTTAAGCTTCAACAACCCTTCCTCTCGGCTTGTTTATTTCTTACAATTTTAAATAAATTAAAACCGGCCAAATTCAACCAAAAGCAAACATATTTATTTATTTATTTTCATCTGTGAATATGGCTCTTTCCGAGGGCCGTTTTCCTGCTTTGTGCTTCTCTTTTTCCTGCTTTGTGCTTCTCTTCTCTGTAGTGAGTAGACACTCACTACAGTTTAAAGGTTCTGGCTTTGCCACTTGGAACACCCTTCCTAGGGTATTTGCATTCACACATAAAAAGCAATAAACCAGCAAAATGTTTTTATTAGGCTTCCTGCCCACATCACCTCTGTTTTTAAGTGCCAAGTTTTAAGCTCTCAAGTGGAGAGTGTAATTTGTTTGAGGGGGGGGAAGGACATTTGAAAGCTAAAATATATGCCTGTGAGTTTTCCCATGTGGGCCATCTTAATACAGCAACCATCAAGGAATTGGAGGTATTTGTAGCACTCCCACAGTTCCAGGAAGTTGAAACTGCAACCATCAGTTTTATGTTAAAGCTGGCTTTCAGCATTCCATCATATTATTGTGCAACTAGGCGTAGATAATGTCTCCTCCAAATAGATCTTGCTGATGTTATGGATAGAACCATGTTGTTTTCTTAGCAGCGGTATGGAAGTTAATTCTCTTTTTGCTTCATTTTATTCCACCACCACCACCCCCAACTATTTTTCTACCTACCATCTGCGGGGGAGTCAAGAAAGGCAAGGCAGAACCTGTGATCAAATTCCTGTCCTGTTTTTCTGTGTGGAGTCCTTGGTGCTCCCTGAGCTTGGTCATTTTCTTGCTGATGTTTCATGACCCAGCTAGGTAACATCATCAGTGTTAGAAGGGATTGGGATTTGCAGAGAGGAGGAGGAGGAGGAGGAGGAGGAGGAGGAGGAGGAGGAGGAGGAGGAGGAGGAGGAGGAGGAGGAGGAGGAGAAACATTGTGGGGTTGGTAAAATGAGGATCAAGACTGTTGGGGGCAATATTGTTCCTCTGTAAACTGCTCAGTGTACAACGCATTATGGACCAGTATATAAGTGCTATTGCTCTGTAACCTCCTTGATACATCTCTCTATCAGGGGATGGAGTTCAGGAATTCTTCTCAAATCTGGGAAATAGTATTTAGTTCTTGGTGCTGCAATGAGTTTTGGTGCTTTGTCTAATCTCTGTAGAAACCTTCATGGCTATTACTGAATGTTTGCAAGGCAGACACTTCATAGCATCTTTTTTTTTTTTTTAAAAAAAAAAAACAATCTCCCTAACAACCTGTCTAACAAATAGTTAACAGATCCACTTCTTGAACTTTAAGTTAGCTGTTCTGGCTTGCCTTTATTATTTCAGATTTTGCTCTGTAGGAATTTGTCATATTTTTGAACCTTTCTGTCAAGGATTCCAACAGGTTTTTTTGCCTATTGAAGCAGCCTTGTGAGGTAGGTTGGGCTGAGAAACAATGATTGGCTGAGCTCATTAACTTTCATCTATGAAATACAAAATAGAGCCGCCCCTTCAGTTATGGTTGTTCCCAAGCTACATACTGCTTTCTTTCCAATCTTCCTGATTTTGCTTGGGATTGTGATTTTTTTTTTTCAGCATAGCTTCTAGTGATGGAGAAATAGAGATTTATTAAGTCACTAGCCCCATCATCTGTCATAAATGTCTTGGGTTTAGAGGACCTTGATACTGGACATACAGCATTCAAATACAGGGAGAAACCAAATGTTCTTTTAAGATGAATAGACATGCTGAAAAATGGCAGGAGCAGAATTTTAAATCGCTTAATATCTTGACCTAAACTTGTCTTGGCTTAGAATTCCAAGAGTTGTAAATATGAATATGGGAATACTCTTGATGGATTAGGCAAGGCTCAGTCTAACTTTTTGTTTCTCAAAATAACAAACCAAGTAGTTCTGGGCTGCCAGAACTAGCAGGAGATACTTACTCATCTCTTGGTCTTTTGGTCCAGCCTCAAACCAGATGCAATGCTGGGTTTCAAGATTAACAGGCCTTGATCCATCTGTCAATCCTTTTTCAATGACATCCATGCTAGTGGCCATCATCAGGTAGCGATGTTTGCCTGAGCTTATTTTGGGGCAGTTCTGCTTCTTCTAAATGTTCTGAATTGCTTTCCACTCAACATCATTAAAAGACTCCTGGCCATAATGTTTTGCAGGAAGGACACTTATTTCTCTATGTCTATTTTCTTAGGCCTCTCCTGCTTTTATTCACTATAATCATGCTCCCATCCTTTGTCACCCATTCCTGGCTAAAGTGTCCCATTCATTCATGTATGTAATTTAACTCCCTGGTCAATTTGCATGCATTTCTGGTACTTCTGACTATATTATATCTCTCTCTTCTTCTACCATGTGGCAGCCAGTAATACTAACTGATAAAGAATAGAGAAACCATGTGGCAGTTGACAAAAGGAGGAGTGTAGGTTGTTTTCTTCACTTCACATCCCTGGGATCTTGAATGGTTGGGTTTTAACATGTATAAGTGTTCATGGTTGAACACATTCACAATAACATCTTGACATATTTCACCAAACAGCAGAAATGATAGGTGTGTGTGTGTGTATGAGAGAGAGAGAGAGAGAGAGAGAGGGAAGGAGGGAGGGAGAGAGAGAGAGAGAAATATGATAGGTGGGTGGGTAGATAGATGGTTGGTTGGCTGGCTGGCTAGCTGACTGGGTAGGTAGGTAGATGATAGATGATAGATAGATAGATAGATAGATAGATAGATAGACAGAAGACAGTTAGGTAGACAATAGATATAGATAGATAGATGATAAATAGATAAATAGATAAATGATAGTTAGATATTCACATGAAGCCATTGCTTGTTGGATCATGGGATGGATGAAGTGGCAGACAAGACAGATGTGCTATTGTATACTGTAAGATTGGCTTCACCCCATAGTTACATTCCCTAGAAAGAACTGGTCCATGGTCTGGAACTGTTCTTGAACCACAATACTTGCTCTCCAGATCAGAAAAGGAAACAGGACACAGAAGTACATTTGCATAATAACAGTTAATATATTGCTGCCACTGTTTCTCTGATGGTCATTGCTGGTAATAATCCAATTATGTATGGCTGATTGCACCTCAACTTCACCACTGCTATGCAATCTACATAGGGCTACACTTGAGGACAATCTGAAAACATCAATTAGTACTAAATGTGGTAGATAGGTGATGCATGAGATTGGAAGCATATTACATCTGTTTACAGAGACCTGCATTAGTTAATAATTGTTTTCCAGACAGGAGTTAAGATGTTGTTTTTATTTCTAGATAATTAATTATTTTAGGATTTGATTATCTGGATGAGCAGCTTTCTTGATATGAACCTGTCTAGGCATTGTTCAAATGTTGGACTCTTGTCCTAAGTGAAGCTGTTCAACCATGTTGTTCTTAGATTGTAGGTTATATTTGCTTGGAAATTTTTTCTGCTTTTACAGGAAATAAACTTCTTCTTCTTCTTCTTCTTCTTCTTCTTCTTCTTCTTCTTCTTCTTCTTCTTCTTCTTCTTCTTCTTCTTCTTCTTCTTCTTCTTCTTCTTCTTCTCCTCCTCCTCCTCTTCCTCCTCCTCCTCCACTTTCTCTTTCCTCCTCTTTCTCTTCTTGCTATGGTGACTAACTTTCATTTATATTTTATTGTAAGTGACCAAGAAAAAGATGTAGACACAAGATGCAAAGACTTGCATGGATGTGTGCAAACTTACACAAATGGCTGATTAAATAGACTGTGTGAATCAAGGCTGTCAAGCTTACATGAATGAGCAGCTGGTGACTCAGAGTTAAGTGGCTTAGTGAAAGGTTGCATGTGTTCATACACAAATTGTAGGCTACAAGAAATCACAAAAGCCTTTTTGAGAATGCATCATCTATCTGACACAACCAAACCCCAAAACAACTGGTACATTCTTATGCAGTACATATTTGATTGTTAGAAACTCTGTAATAACCTTGAAAGGAAATTACTCTGCAATATTACCAATTATATCAATCAGATAATTATTCAGACAACAAGAACAATACAATAAAAATCCTGATGTAAGAAAGGCTTATTCAGAGAAATTAAGTAACTTCATGCCTTGGCACTGAATACACAATGTAATAAGTACTTTTTTTGTAGACCTGGATGGTTATTATTTTTTTAAAAGATTAGCTTCATTGTAGATATTTACAGCACAGTCCTAGGCTTGTCTAATCAGAATTAATGCCTTCTGCGATTATATGAACTTGTGTTTATGGTTGTTGCCTTCACTTATGTTTAGGATTCTGCAGGGATCCAGATTCAAACAATGAATAGGTAATTTGGAGTAGACAAAGATGCAGAAGTGATACCTCTCAGTGCCCTACACATATTTCCCCTCTACCTTTGGCAGCCATATTAGTTTATTTTTAAAAATGCAGTTTTTTTAAAGGATTCAGCAAGAATGAGATAAGAACTCATGTGTGAATGGCAATGAATTTATTTTGTAAACTACCCAGAGTTTCCTTGCAATGAGCTGGGCAGCAAATAAATTAAATAAACAAAGAAAGAGAGTCCTCAGGCACATCAAATCCCTTTTCCCTTTCCCAAAGTTGGTAGCTCCTTTAAAAGATCCTATCAGCCTATGAGTGTTAAAATGAAAAGTTCTTGTCCTGACTTGATGGAGCCAAAGCTTCTGCTACATAATTAAAGCCAATATATAGGAGAACAATCAACATGGTAATTGTTTAGATAAAAGAATTGAGCATGAAAAAATGGGGGACCAACCTTGAGAATATGGAAGAAGTTAAGGTAAGGAATCTATGGACATTTACCATCATCCAAGTCATGGTTGTCTCAAAGGTGTTTTTTCAGGAGGCAACTGGACTTTCATGTGGTTTTTTTTAAAGACATTTTGCTTCTCATCCAAGAAGCTTCTTCAGCTCTCATTCTATGGAGATTCTCCATTATCCAGGTCACAGTTGTCCCAAAGGTGCTTTTTTCAAGAGGCAACTGAACTTTCTGGTTTTCTTTGAAAACATTTCGCTTCTCATCCAAGAAGTTTCTTCAGTTCTGAGATAGGGAGTAGGATACCTCCACCACCCTAGATAATTAATATCACCATATGCTTTCTCTCAAGGGTGCTAATATTTTTCTTCCTTTCCCTCCTTATTTAAGTTAATTTGTAATATGGCTCACTTTGTGGATTAGATGCTGAACTGAATCTGGTCTAGCCACTGAATCCAGTTTCTGACTTTCTAGCTGGCCAGTCAGTCAATAGTTTTTCCCTCTCTCCAAAGCCCTTCCTCTCAAATAGAATAGAATAGAATAGAATGGAATGGAATGGAATGGAATGGAATGGAACGGAACGGAACGGAACAGAACAGAACAGAACAGAACAGAATAGAATAGAATAGAATAGAATAGAATAAAATAGAAAATGAATAGAATAGAATAGAATTCTTTATTGGCCAAGTGTAATTGGACACACAAGGAATTTTTCTTGGTGCAAATGCTCTCAGTTGATAGAAATGTAAGAAAGAGGACTTTTGTACTGTTTTGAAGACACCATCCTTGTAAGTATCCGCAGAGATTCTGTCATCCAGGTCATGACTGTCCCAAAGGTGTTTTTTCAAGAGGCAACTGGACTTCCTTGGTTTTTCCTTGGAGACGTTTCGCTTCATTTGAAGAACCAAAGAAGCTTCTTGGATGAGAAGCAAAATATCTTCAAGGAAAAACAAAGGAAGTCCAGTTGCCTTTAAAAAAAGAAAACACATTTGAGACAGTCCTTGCAAGATAATTTAGGCTCTCCAAAGAACACAGTCCCCCATTAATGGTGAAATGAAAATAAGGACACAGGCCACCAGCTTTCCAATCTTATAAGTGATGCTATTGTCCTCAAAAGCTCTCACTTCACTCCATGATCCCAGGGTTTATGTTCAATCTAATTATGTTCAATCTAGATGAGCATCAATCCTGTTTGACATCTCAACTGCACAAAATAATACAAATATGGGAAATAAACAGGATTTGGCTAACTACTGATAAACAAGCACCAGAATTTAAATAAAAATGGAATAAATTTGACTTCCGGTTTTGCGTGGCTTCAGCAGCAGCAGGAATTTGCTTGTCTGCAATTCCTGCTGTGCTTGCTGCCAAGGTACCCCCGATCCAAATGGGTCTGGGGGATATGCCTGCCCTGTAGAGGCAGCCGAAGAGAGAGGGGATCCAGACAGGGGTTTGGGGGTGTCGCAGACCCTCTCCCCAGCCAGAGAAAACCCTTTTTCCCAAGGTGGTGGAGCGGTGGTCAGTGATGGCCGTCACAAAGAAATCTGCAGCCAGGTAAGATTTGTGCTGGAGGTTGCAGGTGGAAAATTTGGCTGAGCCAAGACAATAACAACTCTTAATTACCCTGGAAACTGAACTGTTTGAATTGCCTGAGGATACATTGTTTCCCAAAGAAGACTGGAAAGCTGCGGTTAAAGCTGTTAAGGGGGAAATTTTCTTTTCTTAACTCTCCCTCCCCACAGAAATAGCAGACGGAGATCTGGAAAATTCACTTGGGCATGGAAGGTAACTCAGTTTGAAATTTAAAGCCAGGGGATGAAGGATTTCTGGACATTGGATTAAAAAAAACAACAAAAACTTAAAATTGATTTGGTTTGCTTTGTGACTTTGAGATCTTTGTTAAAATTTGTTTTTTTAAAAAAGGGACTAAAGACATTGGGGTTGCATTGAAGGAGAAAGGAAGAAAGAATGGCATTGTCTTTTGAAGGATTGCAAATGGAATTTCAAAAACTGAAAAACGAAGATAAGGGCTCGTTTGGATCTATCTTTCGCTTTTTGGAAATGGCGATTTCTACTTACCAAGAAATACTACAGGATGAAGGAGAAGAAGCCATCTTTAGCGAACAGACACACTTAGTGGAGGAAGAAAAGCGGAAGGGGGGCAAGGAAAGATGAACTTAGAACCTAAAAAAGCAACCAAGAAAAAGAAAAAGGAGATGAAAAAGCGATATGATGTCAGAAAGCAACAGAAAAGAGAAATACAACAGAGAGGGAAGATTAAGAGAGTGAAATTGGAGAGATGGGGGGGTGTCAAAAAGTTAGAAAGAAAGAAAGGGGGAATGGAAAGAGAAGTCATAAAGGCTTCAAACAAGATGCAAAAAAATGTGTTTTTTTTTTCAGAGATAAGGGGTGAGATAATCTTTTTTAAAAAATGATTCTGCAAAAGTACATAAAAATGTATTGTAGACATTAGTATTTGAAGTTGAGCTAGAAAATTAGAATATTATATGATTTAAAAATGTATTTGTTCTGTACCTTAATTTGAATTCTTGAAATCCCCGCGCTTTGATTGGCCAAAGCGCGGGGTGATCGGATTGGTTAGGCGAGCTGCGCTGATTGGCTCGCTGAGAACCTCCCGCGATTGGTAGATTTGAATCGCGGGAGATTCAAAGTGGTGCCATAAGCCGCGGCCGCCGCGGCTTGGAAATAAAAAGCCGCAAAAGTTGCCGGAGAGCCAGTTCGGTTCCTAACTACAATAAAGAGCTTGATACAAAGTCACCGACTCCTGGCCTCTTTCCAAACGGACACAACACTGGCGACGAGGATGGGATTCTGATCCTGAACCGAAGCACGTGTCCGACGGAAGCCAGCCAACCGACGAGATGGCCAGCATCGCACCACCAACACCCTTCAACCCCGCTAACGAGGACTGGGAATCTTACACGGACAGATTCTGCATGTTCCTTGAATGCAACGACCTGAAGGATGCCACCGGACCGAAGAAATGAGCCGTCTTCCTAACGCACTGAGGGCCTGCAGTGTTTAAGATGGCAAAAGCGCCAGCCAAGCCCACCGACATTATCGCGATGAATTGGAATGACCTCGAGCCATTACTCCGGAGACACTATGCTCCAGCCGTACCCATCCTCATCCGATGACACGAATTTTATCGGCGGGACCAGCGGTCGGGCAAGAGTTTCAGTGATTTCATTGCAGAGCTGCGGCGCCTTGGAGGACTATGCGAGTTCTCCAATATGAATGAGGCCCTGCAGGACCGAATCCTGCTCGGCCTTTGGGACCCCGTTCTCCAAAGTCAGCTGGTGGCCAAGGGCAACATCACCCTTGCCGATGCCATCACCGAAGCCATGGCAGCCGAAGCCACCCGACAATCAGCAGACCGCATGCGGAGACCGAACGCCGGGGACCGCACCGCAAACAACCACCCTGCAAGGTCGGCCGAGGCCCAACCTGAAACTACCACCCACCAGGGCAAACTTCACTCCACCTCGGGCACTTCAGACGAGGAGGAAGAAATCCACTGTCTCCAGGTCGGCCGCGACCAGCACATCCGGCGGAGTCGTAAGTCGAGGACCGCGTGTGCCGGTTGCGGAGGCGACCACCCCAGATCCGAATGCCGGTTCTTCGACTCAGTCTGCTGGCACTGCGACAAAAAGGGTCACATCGCCCACGCCTGCTGCCTCAAGAAAACCCACAGCCCCAGACGATGGGACCCGAGCAAGCGGAGACAAGAGAGCACACCACCCAGGACCAGAGACCACCCAGTCGACAACCGTTGGGACCGAAACGGACGAGCCCAACGAGGTGGCAAGACCCGGCGGAGAGAAGAGATACATCAGATGGTCACCATCAGCCACGCAACAACTCCCAATGCCCGAAAAGTCTACGTAGGGGTAGGCATCGAAGATGAACCCTGTAAGATGGAGGTGGACTCCGGGTCCTACCTCTCAATGGTAGCCTGGCAAGAAATTAAACGCTTGGTGCCTACCATCCAGAGAAGGGGACTAGAAAACCAGAGACTAATCCTCAAAGACTACCAGGGAAACCGCATCCCTGTAGTCGGAACAGGACAGTTCACAGTAACCTACAAGGGGCACACCGAAAGACTTCCCTTGACCATCGTCGATCGAGACCGACCGAGCCTGCTGGGACTTCAATGATTCACACCGCTCAGTATCGCAGTCATGGGTGTCGACCACATCGCTGAAGCCAACTGGGAGCAGCAACTGGCCTGGGACTTCCAAGAAGTGTTCAACGGCACCCTAGGCAAGTACCGAGGGCCCCCTATATCCTTCAGCCTAGATCCAAATGTTCCCCCAAAATGCCTAAAACCAAGGCGGGTACCTTTTGCACTCAAACCAAAAATTGACAAGCAAATTGACAAGCTCGTCAAGCAAGGGGTCCTACAACCCATAGACCACGCCCGGTGGGAGACCCCAATAGTCACCCCAATCAAGCCTGATGGGTCAGTGAGAATCTGCGGGGACTATAAGGCCACCCTAAATGGCACCTTGCAGCAAAGCGCTTACCCCATCCCAGTAGTGCAACATCTCCTACACTCACTGGGAGGGGGCAAAGTTTTCGTGAAACTCGACCTGGCCCAAGCATACCAGCAACTGCCGATTGACAAGGAAACTGCAGAGGCGCAAACCATAGTCACCCACCGGGGAGCCTTTAGATGTAACCGACTCCAATTCGGAGTCAGCGTGGCACCTGCAATTTTCCAGAGCCTCATGGAAAAACTCTTACAAGGCATCAAGGGGGTGGTTCCCTACTTCGACAATGTACTAGTATCGGCAACCAACCCGGCCAAACTAGAGAGTCGCCTAAGGGAGGTGCTAACGAAATTCAAAGAAACTGGGCTTAAAGTGAAGAGGGAAAAATGCCAGCTGTACACAGAGTGGGTCGAATTCCTAGGATACCTCCTCGACCGACACAGCATTCACCCCACCGACAAAAAAATTAAAGCCATCAAAGAAGCCCCCACACCCAGGTCAAAAACAGAACTGCAGGTGTTTCTGGGGCTACTAAACTTTTATAATGTCTTCCTGCTCCAAAAGGCGACCGCGGCGGAGCCTTTGCATAGGCTTTTGGACAAGGTGGCTACCTGGACTTGGGGGAAACACGAGGAAGCCGCCTTCAGGAAAACCAAGGACCTGCTCACTTCGGATGCCATCCTCATCCAGTACAACGAGACCCTACCACTAGCCATCACATGCGATGCATCACCCTTTGGCGTTGGCACTGTCCTCAGTCACACTCTCCCCAACAGAAAGGAAGCGCCCATCGCATTCTTTTCAAAGACCCTCACCAAACCGGAGCGGAACTACAGCCAGCTGGACAAAGAGGCTTTGGCTATTGTCGCCACAGCAAAAAGGTTTCATGAGTATCTCTACGGCCGGATGTTTACCATTATCACCGACCACAAACCGCTGCTGGGAATACTCACAGGGAACAGGGCCACCCCAAACATTCTGTCTCCCAGAATGACAAGGTGGTCCGAATTCCTGGCCGCCTACAACTACAGACTCACACACCAACCCGGTAAGACTATCTCCCATGCGGATGCCTTAAGCCGCTCACCATTACCCGAACCAGACATTGACCCAGCACCCACAATGACCACCCTCAGCATAGAGACTCTACCCAACCTACCCATAACCACGTCAGACATTGCCCGAGAAACTAATAAAGACAAACGTCTAGCGCGGGTTTTGCATTGGGTAGAGAAAGGGTGGCCAGAAAAGAACAACGATGAGACTTTCAGGACATTCCGGAACGGGCAAATGGGACTCTTGTTACTAAAAGGGTGTATACTATGGGGGAATAGGGTGGTCATCCCGGAAAAACTACAAGGGAAGGTACTGGAACTGTTACACGAGGGGCACCCGGACATTGTTAGAACGAAAGCCCTGGCCAGAAGTTATGCTTGGTGGCCAGGGATTGACAAAGGGTAGCAAGGTGTCAACGATGCCAGGAAACTAGACCAAGCCCACCCACAGCACCCATCCTAGAGTGGGAAACCTCCAGGGGACCTTGGTCTAAAATCCACATAGATTTCGCCGGGCCCACAAAAGGACACACTTTCTTAATAACCGTAGACGCTTACTCCAACTGGCTGGAGGTAAGCAACATGAGAACAACCACCACGGAGGCCATGACCAAAGAACTCGGCAAACTCTTCGCAACACACGGCCTCCCAGACGTCCTCGTGTCCGACAACAAGCCCCAATTCACCTCGCTGGAATTCGAAAAATTCCTAGCGGAAAGGGGCATACGACACGCACTGACAGCCCCGGTGCATCCGGTGGCGAATGGAAGGGCTGAACGGATGGTTCAATTCACAAAAAAACCATCCAGAAAACAGACCACGGGGAGATCCAAGATAAAATAAATAAATTACTCTTCATACTGCACATAACCCCGAACACCACAACAAATAAAAGCCCGGCAGAACTGCTAATGGGGAGGAAAATAAGGTCCCCACTCGATAGACTACACTCCACTTACAACCCAGAGAAACCCCCAGACTCCACCAGCAAACACTGAACCTTCGCACCAGGCGACGCTGTCTACACGAAGAACCTAACCGGAGACCCATTATGGGTACCAGCAATCATAACACAGCTAACAGGCCCACGCTCGTACCGGCTACAAACAACCGATGGATGAGCGTGGAAATGCCACATCGATCAGTTAAGATCGAGGACTGCCACAAAAGACACCACTGACACGCAACCAAACAAAACAAACCCCCTCAACACAATCCAAGAGGGGAGGGGATACCCCGGGAACCAAAACCCAGAAGAAAGAAACCAGCCATACTCACCTGCAAGCAGCCAGCACGAAACCTCGCCAGGGAGAGACAGCCAGGCCAGCTCAACCAACCCGGGAAGACCGAGCGGGAGCAGCGAAACCCGCAGCTCAACCAACCCGGGTAGCCCAGGAGGGAGCTGCGAAGAGCGGCCCGGCCAGACATACCAGGCAGTTCCCACGACGGAGTCAAGAGAAACAGAGACCCCGACCGAATCGGCCGGGATCCAACCTACGACTGACCTGCGCAGGTCCAGTAGGCAAAGACGGAACCCCGCCTACCTACAGGACTACGCTTCGTAGGACCAAACCAAGAGGGGAGGGGTGTTCTGTACCTTAATTTGAATTATTGAAATCCCCGCGCTTTGATTGGCCAAAGCACGGGGTAATCGGATTGGTTAGGCGAGCCGCACCGATTGGCTCGCTGAGAACCTCCCGCGATTGGTAGATTCGAATCGCGGGAGATTCAAAGTGGTGCCATTGGCCGCGGCTGCCGCGGCTTGGAAATAAAAAGCCGCAAAACTTGCCAGAGAGCCAGTTCGGTTCCTAACTACAATAAAGAGCTTGATACAAAGTCACCGACTCCTGGCCTCTTCCAACGGACACAAAAGTATTAAAGCGAAGTCATGATTTAATTATAGAGTTTAATTTCTTAAATTCATAATAGTATGAAATAGTATTTTTATTGTTTAAGGATTAATAATAGAATTTAATTTCTTATGAAATATTGTTTTTAACTATATTATAAATTTAATATTTCTTTTTTTATTTGTTTTTAGTTTTATTATTACTTTTTAAACTCAATATTATTTGTTTGTTTTACTATTTTAAAATGTAATACTTTGAATGTACGGAGCAGAATCAGCACGGAAAATATGTATTATTTTAAATGTTATTTAGGGGAAAGATAAAAAGTTGTCATACTTTAATCTGGGTTTACAGGAGAAATATTGTATTCGAAAGGATAAGCAGGTGATTGAAAGAAAACAGACCAAAGATGCAAATATAATTATTTAATTGAGATGGAATAAATAAAATAGAATTAAAAGAATGAGTAGGAGAGAGAAAATATATGGAAAATAGAGAATGTTAAATAAGATATGAGATATTGATGTCTGTATAAAAAGAATTAACTCAGGGTAAGCCGCCTTCCAAAAAGAAGTTTTATGTATTTACGTTTTGTGTAATGTTTGTTTAAGTCTGACTGTGTGTGTTAAAAAAAATTAATAAAGTTTGTTTTTTTAAAAAATGGAATAAATTTTAGATAAAAGGAACAAATTTTTATTTTGCTCTGAACCATCCTAGCACATTTTTGTGACTGGCATCCAGAGAATAGATAAGCAAAGCAGCCTGCATTATCTTTGACATTTAAATATTACCTTCACTCAAAGATGTTTGCTAAATTGCTAAAACTTTTTTGCTCTGTTTCTCTTTCTTTCTTTTTTTAAAAAAGAAATGAAAACATCTCCCTTAGGTTAAGCTTGGCATCAGGACCAAGAGTCTTGGTGATTTCACAGATATCGATGTAATTTTCTTGTCCGCTACAATAGTTGCTTCCTCTATGGATTTTCTCCTCCCAATTTTCAGTCCAAGCAGGATATTTTTTTAGGCTCTCTTATCCAAGTACTAACAAGGTCTGATTTTTTGCAACTGTTCAAAAATCAACTAAGATTGGGTAAGTATTATTCCACTCAGAAGTATGTTCCTGAAATTTTCTGGGCACTTCTCCTTCTTAAATGACTGATTAAAGCTGTAGCAACTGAGCTAAATAAACATATACCATTACATTATGACATTTGGTTTGGATGTAACTGAACTGATTTCTTAATTCATTTCTGTCCAATGGAACAAAGCTTCCTTCTTTCCCTCCTTCTTTCCTTCTTTCCATTTTCTTTTCTTTCTTCTTTCCGTCTTTCTTTTTCTTTTCTTCCTTCCTCTCTTCTTGTCTTCTTTCCTTCTTTTCTTGCTTTTTTTGTCTTTCATTCTCTCTTTCTCCCTCCCTTCCCTTTTCCTCCCCCACTCCCTCCCATTGACTATTTGGCAATTCAAAAAATTCATTTCTTCTGAATCGGTCACTTAATCTTCCCTCTCTCCCATTCTCCAAACAATTCTACCCAGTTAAATACACTTCAGAAAAGGAAATATTTCAAATGGCATAAATATGTCTGAAATGCCATGAAACACTTTCACAGAAGCCAACCAACTCTTTACATAAATCTTTGAACATCAGCTGCTGGATACTACAAACAAAACTGGGATTCATTGCATACAACAAAAGTGTCTCAACTTTTAATTTCCACAACAGTCCAGATGAAATTTATGCATCTGTTATTTCCATCAACAAAATAATTTATTTCCATTTACAAGTAGGAGAACCACTATTCCAAGCCACATAATAAATATTTGTAAGAATATCTATCTATCTATCTATCTATCTATCTATCTATCTATCTATCTATCTATCTATCTATCTATCCATCTATCTATCATCTAGTGAGCTCAATAGATAGATAGATAGATAGATGATTAGATAGATAGATAGATAGATAGATAGATAGATAGATAGATAGATAGATAGATAGATAGATAGATAGATAGTATTAAGTTTGGAGAATGGGCGAGAAAGAATGGAGACGAGCCTCTGGAACAGTGAACTTCAACTCTTTATTTACATGGTGACTGCTCAAAAAACAAGGGCAGCTAAGGCCCTCTTTATATAGGCAACCCAATAACTATTTAACCAATAATAACCCTGGAGCGCTAGCTCCATTAACCAATACGAAGGCTCCGAAGGCTTTCGCCTTTTCGCTGGTTTCTCTGATAGAACTCGTGCTGTCTCACGAGCGTGGGCACGGTCGGTGCGTAATGAGCTCTCAGTAGGGGTTCGAGGACGTCCCAGTCCATCGCCTTCACTTCTGCAGGTTTGGCTAGTGCTTTAGCCATCTTAAATACGGTTGGACCACAATGAGTTAGGAATACCGCCCATTTCTTCCCGGCTGTGGTATCCTTCAAATTGTTAGTTTCCAAAAACATTTGGAAACGATCCATGTAGGACTCCCAGTCCTCTTGCACTGGATCGAACGGAGTGGGTGGTACGACGACACCAGACATGGTTCCGTCGTATAGTGTTGTCAGCCACGTGCTCGATGTTTCTTCCTAGTTCAGTCAGCTCTGATGTCTCCACATCCCATCCTCATCGCCAGTGTTAAGTTTGGAGAATGGGCGAGAAAGAATGGAGTCGAGCCTCTGGAACAGTGAACTTCAACTCTTCATTTACATGGTGACTGCTCAAAAAACAAGGGCAGCTAAGGCCCTCTTTATATAGGCAACCCAATAACTATTTAACCAATAATAACCCAGGAGCACTAGCTCCATTAACCAATATGAAGGCTCTGTTAATGGCCAATCAGATTCTGCCATTTAACAGCCAATCAAAAGTGCAGGGCCAGAACCCTGCACTTGACTCCAAGCTCAAAATAACTTTATTAAACCTTATGCATTCACAACAGATAGATAGATAGACAGATAGTAGATAGATAGATAGATAGATAGATAGATAGATAGATAGATAGATAGATAGATAGATAGATGGATGGATGGATGGATGGATGGATGGATGGATGGATGGATGGATGGATGGATGGATAGATAGATAGATAGATAGATAGATAGATAGATAGATAGATAGATAGATAGATAGATAGATAGATAGATAGATAAACTACTTCCTACAAATATTTATTATAGGGCTTGGAAAATGCATTTATGAAAGTGAGATTCTTTTACTAGGAATGTTATTTTTATCACAAAACCCCATTTTAGGAGAAATGAGTGCAGTCAAGTCAAGTTACAGCCTATCAGAATTGTCATTGGACAAGCAAATGTATCTTGTCTATTAACAGATTACCAAGGTGAGATCATCCTTGGGGAATTAAATCATCTGAAGTGTGATCACTCTATAGGATAATAGATTTTCCTTGATTTGAGAAGCAAGGATAAAAGGGACTTTCAACTGATGCAAAAATCATTTCGGTTTACTGCCTTCTAATTAAATCAAGCAAAATGGTATTTTTCACGAGATAATGAACTCAATCAAATTATTTTTGACACATGTTCTTTCCTGTTATTTGCTCACCTGAAAAGCTGGTTAGTCACAGATGGACCTAATGATTATGATGACAAATCATGCTCTGGGAAATAAAATAAACACTTCCACTTTATTTCTGCAAGTCAAAGCACCATTTTCAGATCCATATAGGAAACAACATTCTGCTCTTCTGCTTCAATAACAGTGTGTTACTGGTTTCCCAGCCCCTCTGCATTTAATATGAATTGGAAAGATCAGGAGGTTAAATATTACTTAGCAGTAGCACCATCTAACTGAATTTTGCAAAGCTAGAAAAAATAAGGAGAGTTAGGGCTACTTAATAGAATAAGAGATCACCACGAAATTCATCACTCTAATTGCCAGAACATGTCTTGTTTTCAGTTAGCATCCCAACATCTTTCTGAAGTCGATATTGCCATGTGGAGTCCTCTGGTATTCTGTTGTTGTTGTTTGAACTGTGAAAGGAAGAGGAAGGGGGAGAAGGAAGGAAGGAAGGAAGGAAGGAAGGAAGGAAGGAAGGAAGGAAGGAAGGAAGGAAGGAAGGAAGGAAGGAAGGAAACCAATGATCATAGCAGGAAAAGTGTTCAATTGAGATAAAGGGATGACATCAAGACTTTAGAATTTTAAACATAAATCTGAAAAAGCCAGCTTATTTTAAGAACCTTCACACACCTACATAACAAATATTTCTGCAGTATTAATAGAGGCCAAATATCTTTTGTGCTTTGAGCAATGGGATTTGGGTGTTTTGTAAGCATATCTACTGCAAAGATCAATTTAATTTGTTATACAGTATGAGGAAGGAAATGGGAGGAGAGCAAAATTGTTTTGCAGGGGCAGAATTATATTTCAGTTTTGAAAGATTTGTTTCCTTTGTTTTATTACTAGCACCTATTGCAGCTAATGAAAGAACAGAGTGCTAAATCTGGACATTTGCAGTCATACTTTCACCCTGCTGCTTTTCTCTGCAAAAACAACCTTGTGAGGTGAGTTGGGTTGAGAGAGAATGACTGGCCCAAAGTCACCCAGCCAGATTTCATGCCTAAGGTGGGGCTAGAACTCACCAGCTCCTGGTGATAGGCCTGAAGTCTCCCAATTTTTATGCCTAAGGTGTATGGTATGTGTGAAAGACCTTGAGAGGGGGCACAGTGGTGAAGAGTTGCTGCTTATGGAATGATCAGATAAGAGACAGCATAGCCCACAATGGTCTAATGGGTAGAGAAAGAGGCTCACTAAAGAGGCTCACTACTTTCTCAGTCTGTATAGGAGATTCATATTTTCAAACTTGCAAGATTCTGTTTGTGTCGCTTTATAGTAAAGTAGAATTGGTTGTGTTTCCCATCTGGTCTCCCTGGCAAGGCTGACATATACTGAAAGCTAAACACAACTGGAACGTGTCCTCCTAGCTAAGCTTTGTCCTGAATCAGAAACTCCCCCGTTGATACATTTGTCCCTGTTCTCCCAGAAACCATTTGTGGTGTCATTATAGTCTCAAATATAGAACCAACCAGGCTCAGATCAAATGGTGAGTGTTTGCATTTCCTGGAGAAGCATGAAGATCAGCAATTAAAATGCATTCCAGATGGTCTTGGCCAATGACAAAAGCCTCATTCATTTGCATTCGTCAACTTGTACCTAATCTGTCCTCAAATGTAATAAGAACAAATGTCTTCCAGTAGAAAAGAATAATCAGCAATTAGCCTTTCTTTTTATATTTCCCCTGAGAATGTTAACCTGCCTGTAAATCAGCAGAGCAGTTAGCACTCCAGTTTTTGTGACCCACAAACTAAGGATTAGCTAGAATTTGTTTGGCATCAGCTGCCACCTGATTTTAAAACCAGGAAATGTCTTCAATACCCCTGGTGCAAACCTACTTTCCATAAGTCCCAAGCCCAGAGAAAACAAGTGATGTTGACTCTTCATCTCCACCCCCAGAGGATGAGAGAACCAGCTTCCTGTATGTAATCCATCACAGATGCTGGAATTAATTTTGATACTGCTGGGAATCTAATCAAATGGACAATGACTTCATCCACCTTCAAGGGGACACCTCAGTCTGTTCACAGTTAAGAAGCAATGGGTGGAACCTCATCCGAAGGAGATCCCTCCTACAATAAATTTACATTTATTGACAAAGAAATAAAGGGAGACTAGTGAAGAAATCAAAAGCTGCTTGCTCCTGGGGAGGAAAGCTATGGCAAATCTAGACAGCACACTCAAAAGCAGAGACATCATCCTGCCAGCAAAACTGCATAGAGTTTTCCCAATTGTAAAGTATGGCTGTGAAAGTTGGATCATAAGGAAGGCTCAGGCACCAAAGAATGGAGGCTTTTGAACTCTGCTGCTAGAAGAGAAAACTCTGGCAAGTCCCTTGGACTGCAAGGCCATCCAACCGGTCAGTCCTAGAGGAGATCAACCCTGACAGCTCTTTAGAAGGCCAGATCCTGAAGAGGAAACTCAAAGACTTTGGCAACCTCATGAGAAGGAAGGACTCCCTGGAGAAGAGCCTCATGCTGGGAACGATGGAGGGCAAAAGAAGAAGAAGGGGATGGCAGAGAAGGAGGGGGATGGATGGAGTCACTGAAGTGATTGGCGTGAGCTTCAATGGACTCCAGAAGATGGAAGAGGACAGGAAGGCCTAGAGGAATGTTGTCCATGGAGTCGCAATGGGTCGGACATGATTTTGCAACTAACAAAGCATACATCTATTTTAAGCTATTTAGCTTTCATCAGCTAGCTATACCCTTCTGGGATTCCAATCTGAGATACTTACAGGTAAATGTTTTAACCTCTAAGCCCCGGACTCTCCTTGTTTCGTTGGATATACCAGGGGAGAAATTAAGTGCTTTTTATTAGGGCAACCTGACAACCTATTTGGGTAGATAAGGTTATCCTGATAAAAACACTTAATCCCTCCTGGAAGTAAGAAGGAATTAGGACACAGGTTCATTCTCTGAGCTTGTAGGTTGGTTTCTGAAGGTTTTGTTACCAGGCTAGATAACATCTTCAGTGAAACTTAAGGGATGTCGGTGCTGGTGTTCTTCTAAGGGCTTCAGGTGTGACTGTGAGTCATCAGTGAATCCTGTGATGGGTGTTGTGATAAGAAAGAATTTCCTGATCATTAGAATGATTAATCAATGGAGTAGTTGTGGGAGCTCCATCACTGGAGGGTTTCCAGAAAAGATTAAACAACCATTTATCTGGGATGGTATATAAGGATTTCTCCTCAGGCAGGGGGTGGACTAGGAGATCTTCAGGGATCCTTCCAGCTTTATTCAACCAAGTAAATGACAAACAGAATAACCAGGAGAGACTCTGCCCATTTTTTCTCCCAGTAGTTCCAAAACATTTTAACTGCCGCTCCCTGTCACTGCTTGCTTCCTTCTTCCTGGAATTACATCAACCCATCCCATCCCAAGAAGAAAGTGGAAATGCCAGTGAAACACCCTTCTCCCCTCCACCAATCTATACACTCTAACTTCCCCTCTCTTGACATTTATTTCATCAGTAGGGTTCATCCCACCATCAGCCAGATGTTTGGCATTGTTGTCCCCCGATCCTTCCCAATGACCTGGGATAAGCAAGATGTTCTTGGATGGCATCAAAAGGTATCAGTGCAGGATGTAATCAGAACCAGGAAAGCTGCCTTCCACAAGAGACTGACAGGGTTCATGCAGTGCTCCAGTTGTTTTGGGTTTGTCCTCAAGATGCCTATCTTGATGCTCCTTTGCTTTCTTTTGCCACAGCTGTTGTACAGGAAGTCCTTGGCTTAGAACAGTTCATTTAGTGATCGTTCAAAGTTACAACATCACTGAGAAAAGTGACTTATGACTGTTCTTCACACTTATGACTGTTGCAGCTTTCTAGCTTAATAACCACAGTGATTCATTTAACAAGCGTGGCAAGAACAAATGACCCCTTTAGCCACATAAATTTGGAGCTCAATTGTTGTTGTAAATCAAGGACTTCCTGTATTTCTATTTGCAGGTCTCATGATTATTACCATTGTTATTATGTGGGCCTTTTACATTTTCTAAATTGTTTATCTCAATTTGAATCCAAATTGCATGATGCCCAAATTGTAATAAAAACCTAATCTTTTTCCATGTTGCCAGAACTGTAATCTTGTGAAGGAGAGGAATGTGATTGGGTATTTTTTTTCCCACTTCCTTTTTTGTTTTGAAAATTGGGCATTAATAATTGGCCGGTCTCTTTTTATAGCAATATGTGTTGCTGTGGCAACTCCTTCGCTGATTCCTATTTGCTTCTATAGTTATGTCCAGATAATTTGGCAGTTACAAACTCAGAGTTGTTCATCCCCCCTTAAGTAATTCAAGGCTCTGTGTTTCTTAATGCAGAAGTGGCAGCTGGGAAGGTTGCAAATATTTAAGAAAGAATAATGCATCTATATTTATCTGAACAATGCCAAATCAGAGGGACTGGCATGCCTTTTCCAACAGCAGAAGGCAGAATAAAGGATTTTATTTTATTTTATTTTATTTTATTTTATTTTATTTTATTTTATTTTATTTTATTTTATTTTATTTTATTTTATTTTATTTTATTTTATTTTATTTTATTTTATTTTATTTTATTTTATTTTATTTTATTTTATTTTATTTTATTTTATTTTATTTTATTTTATTTTATTTTATTTTATGTCAATTGCTTACAAGATAATAGGTATAAGTAAAAACACAGTTATGAATACATGGCTACATATAAGAAAAATAAAAGAAACAATAGGACAGGGATGGTAGGCACGCTGGTGCGCTTATGCACGCCTCCTACAGACCTCTTAGGAAAGGGGTGAAGTCAATAATAGACAGACTAAGGTTAAAGTTTTTGGGGTGAAGGGGTTAAGACCCTTTTGCTTAAGAAATTACTTTTTATTCCATAGAAATCCCAGCATTAATGGGGTGATTCCAAGAAGGAAAATCTCAGCTCCAGATGGTTTCATGGACAAATGCATATAATAACAGAAAAAGTCATTGTCCTGTTGTTGTTTACTGATTTTGTTTGCTTCTGTATTTATTTTCTAATTTCAAGATCCAGGCTATATACAATATTTTTGATTATCTGGCCAAATCAGTCCTAGCTTTATGAGATAAGATAAGGTGAATTTTCTCACCAAGCAGGTCTGTTGAGAGAAAGTTGTCCTTTACATAAAAAAGTGAGAGGGTTTCTGCCTGTGTTCTCTCTCTCTCTCTCTCTCTCTCTCCCTCCCTCCCTCTCTCCCTCCCTCCCTCTCTCTCTCTCTCTTGCAGAAGGAAATACATCTGCATTGGAGTTAGGATTCCTTCCTGAGTTGCAAACCAACAGGTATTTCCCTGCAGAATTATTTAAACAAATGTGCCAAGACGGATACGTTGGTTTTAAAATCCAATTGTCTTGTGGCATCTTAAAATAGTTCACATCTTTTGCCCCCCAAAAAAGTCTTGAGGGTTCCCTTTAGTAATTGTTATTCTAATAGCTGGGGTGAAGTGCAGGGAGTTATTAAGTGCACGGAGAATAATCCCTCTAATTATGTTCAATTAATTAAATATAATTAAGTTTTAAATTAAATCAAACTCAGGTTTCGTTTACTTTCCCGCATTTAGCCACTTTTTTTGGTTCTGATTTTTCCACCCTTAATGGCCAAAAGTTCATTTGAAAGCACACATGAAACATTGCTGAAAGTTATTGGTGTTAAGAATAAAGAGAAATAAAAAGCAATGAATGCATGATCATATTAACTGTAATAAAGCTGCAATTACGAGGAAATAAATATTCCATGACTGGATAACTCTTGAGATTTTAATTTATCTTAATTTCCCAAGTGCCTTTTTGGGAATACTAAAATATGAACTAGATACTTAAATTGCCCACTGAAGAATATATAGGTAATCCTCAACTTATAACGGGGTCATTTAGTGACTATTAAGTTGCAAAGGTTTTGAAAAAAATGAGTTACGATCATTTTTTTCACACTTGTGACCATTACAGAGTGCTGTGGTTACGTGATCAAAATTCAGACCCTTGGCAACTGACTCATATTTATGACAGTTGCAGTGTCCCGAGAACAGGTGATAAAAGGTGCAAGAATGTTTCCCCATCTAGAGCAAATGAATATAATGACTAGGACTTGCTAACCCTGGGCTCCATCATGATAGTTGATGATGGACCTACAGCAAAGCTGGTAGTCCCATTAAGATGGTAATGACAATGATGAAGACAACAGCCTTTACTGTTATACAGAACATAGGATGATAGAATTGGAAGGGACCTCAGAGATCTTCTAGTCCAACCGCCTGCTCAAGCAGGAGACCTTATATACCATTTCAGACAAGTGGTTGTCCAGGCTCTTCTTAAAACCCTCCAGTGTTGGATAAGCCACAACATCTGAAGGCAAGCCATTTCACTGGTTAATTATTCTTACTGTCAGAGGAAATTTCTCCTACCTTCTTCTCTCGGTTGCTTTTTTCCTTGATTGGTTTCCATCCATTATTCCTTGTCTGGCCTTCAGATGCCTTGGAAAATAGCTTGACCCCTCCCTCTTCTCTGGGGTAGCCCCTCAAATATTGGAAGACTGCTATCATGTCTCTCCTGGTCCTTCTCTTCACTAGACTAGCCAGGCCCAGTTCCTGCAAATGCTCCTCATATGTTTTAGCCTCCAGCCTCCAGCCTCCAGCCTCCTAATCATCCTGATTGCTCTTCTCTTCCCTCTTTCTACAATCTCAACATCTTTTGTGGTGACCAAAACTGGATTCAAATACTCCAAGTGTGGCCTTACTAAGGCTGTGTACAGCACTACTAGAACTTCATGTTATCTTGATTCTATCCCTCCAGATCACATATGAATTGGCGGGATGATAGAGCTGAGCATTTGCTTCCTATGAATTATTGTGCAATCTTTATTTCATTGGGTAAACAGGGTCAATATATTATTTTCATGTTGAATGACAAAAAATAAAAAAAAGAATTTCTCTCCTTCAGATTTTCAGTGGAAACTATTGCACAAAAGAAAGTCAAAGCAGGGACTTCTTAATTTGTAACATCATGTCTTATATTGCCCTAACATGCAATTTTTCTGCATCCATCATCATTGCTTACCATGCACAATATCCTTTTTAATCTTGTGAATAATTCTTCTTTCTAGGAACCACATTTTATTTTTATTTTTCAGGAGATAATGCTGTTCTCTAACTGTGCTATCGGTCCTTTCCAGTTTCTTTAGAAGAAGAAGGCAAATATCAGGGCAATATTTTTTTTTGTTTCTTAGCCTTG
Source organism: Hydrophis major (assembly GCA_033807585.1). NCBI lineage: Eukaryota > Metazoa > Chordata > Lepidosauria > Squamata > Elapidae > Hydrophis > Hydrophis major. The sequence goes on from CM066331.1 coordinate 104,766,317, forward strand.
CTGATGGGCAGGGGGGAAGATTAGTGATGGGATTCAATTGTTTTTACTACTGGTTCTGTGGGCGTGACTTGGTGGGCCTGGCAGGGGAAAGATACTTTAAATCTCCAGTCAGAGGTGGGATTTGCTGATTCTCCGAATTACTCAAAATTTCTGCTACTGGTTCTCCAGAACTGGTCAGAACCTGCTGAAGACTACCTCTGGAAAAGATTAATCTCAGAAGCCCAAGATATGCAGGATTTGCTATACAATGATCGGGTAAACTTTTTAACAGCCAGACATCCTAAATTACACTGGGAGACCATATTGGCAACCTTAAACACATCTATAAGAAATAGAAAGAATTTTATTAGTGGGCCTTTGAGTGAATAAATCCTCCAGTGAGGATTTAGCAGGATCATGTCTTCCTTTTGTTCCATTAGTAAGTATCGATCTATCACTAAGTTGCACTCTAGGCTTGTGAAGTGCACAGTTTCATCGGTTGTGGAAAACTGGAACCAGAGAAGTGTCTTTTTCAGCCTTGGAAACTTGGAACCTGTTATGTCCTGAGCATAGGCACAAGGAACGGAGACGAGATATCAAACGGTGACTTCAACTCTTTATTGTGACTTCAGAACAGAGCAAATACTTGGGCAGCAGCAGCTCTTTTATAGAGCTGGCTGCTGTCAAAACAACCAATGATTCGAGGTTACCGCTCTCACAAGCGTCCAATCAGAGAGACCCGCTAACAACCAATCGGACTGGCCAGAAACGACCAATCACGACTCGCTATTCGCGGGCCAATGAGAAGTGCAGGATTACGAGCCTGCTGTAAAAGTAAAGCTATTAGGGTTGTTACTGATGTGTTGGCTTAGTCCATAACACCCCTCCCCCCTAGATTCTGTCTGAGGGGTGGGGTGACATATTCTCGTAAGTAGGCAGGTTGATTCACCTGTCTGCTTGATCTGTGCTGTTCCACCAGTTTCTGTCCTGGCTCTGGTTCCGGTGGGCTGCTTGCTGAGCTGGGTGCAAATGGTCCCACTGTTTCGTCGGATGGCTTGGGGCTGTTCTCTCTGCTCTCACCAATGCTGTCCTCCGGGTTCCCTGGATCTGTTTCCATCGCGGTGCTGTCACGCAGCGAGGCCACTCCCCGGCTTGGGTCTCCTTCTGGCGGTGAGTATCCCATGGTTGGTTGTGTAGACTGCTGGGTTTCGATTGTTAAATCATCTGTTATTTCTTTTTGGGCCCCCTCGATGTCCCTTCTCCCCCCAGTTGGAGATTCCGGGGATGAGATGGGAGTAGGTGCTAGTCTGGAACAAAGTTGGTCTATGTGGCGCTTCTACATTTTACCATCTGCAGTTTGTAGACGATAGGATCGGGGTCCCGTAAGTTGCGTTATGGTAGCAGGGACCCACAATGGGTCACCCGAGAAGTTTTTTGCAAAAACGGGGTCACCTTCCAGGAATGATCGACACTTGCTGCTGGATCCCAGGGGTTGTTCAGGCGTGTAAGCAGGGTGGAGGCGATCGAGATGTGAGCGAAGTTTCCGGCCCATCAGGAGTTTAGCTGGGGTTCTGTTTGTTGTGCTGCTTGGGGTAATATGTTGGAGGAGAAGCATCTGGGTTATTTTGTCATCAATGTCACTGTGGTCCATTTTGTATAAAGTCTTCGTTACAAATTGAACCATTCTCTCAGCCCTACCATTGGCCGCAGGGTGAGTTGGCGATGTTAAGGCATGGCGGATGTCCTGGTCAGCTAGGGACTGTTTGAATGCCAGGGCAGTGAATTGGGGGCCATTATCGGAGACCAGGACATCCGGCAATCCATGGGTAGCGAATAGCTTATTCAGTTTTTTAATGATCACCTCCGTGGTGGTGCTTTTCATCTTGTGGACCTCGAGCCAGTTAGAATAGGCATCCACGGTTAGAAGGAAAGTGTGTCCTCTTGTTGGTCCCGCAAAATCAATGTGGATACAGGGCCAGGGACCTTGAGGCATTTCCCACTGAGTTGGGGGTGTTTTTGGAGAAGCCGAGTGAGTCTCCTGGCGTTTGCTGCACGTCGCTACCCAGGTCTCTCTCTGCTTGTCTAAACCAGGCCACTTCTAGCCAATGCCTTCATCCGCACAATGCCTGGATGTCCATCGTGCAACATTTTTAAAACTTTATGTTGCAATTTCTCTGGGATTACAACTCTGTCTCCCCACAAGATGCAGCCCTTTTGGGAGAATAGTTCTGTCTGTCGATTTCTGAATGGCTTGAAAGTGTCGTTGGGTGCACTGTCCGGCCAACCCCATTCCACCCAGCTGAGGACTCATGCCAAAGAAGAGTCCTTTTTCGTTTCTGAGGCTATGTCTTGAGCAGTCAGTGGCGGTGATTTAAGAGTTTCGATTTGCAATACGGCTAGGGTTGGAGCTGGATCATCTATGATGTCTGGTAGTGGAGAGCGGCTCAAAGCATTAGCATGGGGAATGGCTTTCCCCGGGCGGTGTTGCAGTTGGTAATCATATGCAGCTAAAAATTCTGACCAACGTGTCATTCTTGGTGATAAGATGTGGGGAGTTGGTTTGTTTCCTGCCAAAATACCACGTAGCGGCTTGTGGTCTGTAATTATGGCAAAGGGTCTCCCATACACATCTTCATGGAAATGTTTAATTGCGAATACAATTGCGAGAGCCTCTTTATCAAGTTGGCTATAGTTCCTTTCAGTTTTAGACAAAGTTCTCGAAAAGAATGCAATAAGTGGCTCATTATCATTTGGCAGGACATGGCTTAAAATGGCTCCCGAATGGTGAGGCGTCACAGGTAACCGTTAAGGGTAGAGTCTTGTTGTATTGTATCAATACAGCATCAGAAGTTAAGAGGTCTTTTACTTGTTGAAATGCTCATTCTTCACGCCGTCCCCAGACCCAAGAAGCCTTTTTGTTGAGAAGTCTATGTAGGGGCTCAGCTATGGTCACCTTCTGGGGCAAGAAGATGTTATAAAAGTTAATGAGACCCAGGTAGGCTTGGAGGTCTGTCTTATTTCTAGATCTTGGGGCATTTTTGATTGCAGTTTGTTTTTTTTCAGTGGGGTGGATTCCCTGTCTGTCGAGAAGGTATCCCAGGAATTCCACTCTCTCCGTGTAAAGTTGATGCTTGTCCCTTTTTACCTTCAGGCCAGCATCTTTAAATTTTTGAAGAACCCTTCTGAGTCATTGTCCTAATAGCTCTTTAGTAGGGGCAGCTATTAAGACGTCATCAAAATAAGGCATGATGCCTTTTATGCCTTGTAATAGCCTCTCCATCAAACTTTGGAAAATGCCTGGCACCACGCTTACTCCAAATTGGAATCTATTGCACTTAAAGGCACCTCTATGTGTAACTATTGTCTGGGCTTCTGCAGTCGTCGCATCTATGGGTAGCTGTTGGTACACCTGAGCTAAGTCCAATTTCGCAAATATTTTTCCACCACCCAGGGAGTGAAGAAGGTGTTGGACCACTGGTACTGGGTAAGTGCTCTGCTGAAGTGCATGATTTAGGGTGGCCCGGTAATCCCCAAAAAATTCTTAACGAGCCATCTGGCTTTATGGGTGTTACTATTGGAGTTTCCCATCGGGCATGATCAATCAGTTCCAACACACCCTGGGCTATCAATTTGTCTAGTTGCTCGTCAATCTTTGGCTTGAGGGCAAAAGGCACCCGATGAGGCTTAAGGTGAATGGGAGCTACCTCGGTACTGAGATTAAACAATATAGGAGTCCCCTTGTACTTGCCTAATGTCCCTGTGAACACATCTTGGAATTCCTGGATGAATTCCAATCATCGCTTCCAGTTTGGTGTATGCCAGCTAGTTCAATTCCGAGTGGGGCGAACCACTGTAACCCTAACAAACTGGGCCGGTCACAATCGATGACAATCAGGGGAAGCATCGCGGTGCGGTCCTTGAAGGATACTTGGATATGGCTGGAACCGACAACTGGAATTCTGTTTCCCTGGTAGTCTTTTAGGATGATTCTTTGAGTGCTGAGGTCCTGGCGACAGATGGCAGGGATCAGCTGTTTGAGGGTTTTCCAGGAGACCATCGATAAGGATGATCCTGAATCGACTTCCATCATGCATGGTCGATTCTCAATATTGACCTTTATGCAGATCTTTCTTGCATCCAGCGATGAAGCATGGCCGATAGTAATAGTTTGGTGTGCCTCTTCTCGTCTCATTGAAACGGCAGGTGCTTGATTTCTGTAGTAGTGGTTGTTCCATTGGTGGTTCAGGCGGTCCCGATTTCCAGGTGGTTTGCCTGTCTCCCGGTGGAGGTTATTCTCCCTTCGGATTGGACTGGACTCTCGCTTACTTCTGCAGACCTTTGTGATATGGCCTCTTTTCCCACAGGAATGGCAGAGTGCATCGAGGAATTTGCAGTCTGATCGCGGGTGGTTTGCCCCGCAACCCGCACATTGGTGCGGGAGTCTCTGGTTCCTTTGCTCCCATTCCAAGCGGAGCTGGTTGACCTCCTCTTCCTCACTGTCTGAGGATGACTCGAGGTCTTCATGATGGGCGGTAATAGTGTGCCTCTCAGAGGAGAGCAGGCTATCACTAATGAGTTGGCGGTGCGGTGCGTTCGCTCGGTGCATTCGAGTGGCTGACTTCCTGGTTGCTTCTGCGGCAGTAGCATCGGTGATGACATCTGCAAGGCTGATGTCTCCTTTCGCCATGAGTTTACTCTGTGCCATGCGGTCATCTAATCCCAGAACCATGCAGTCTCTCAGGGCTTCCTTGAGGTTTGTAAAACCACAGAGGCCTCCTAGGTTCCGGAGGTTGGCTACGAAGTCCCCAATGCTCTCGTTCTTCCATTGGTCCCTCTGGTAAAACTCATGTCTTCGTATCAGTGTAGGTACTGCAGGTGCGTAATGGGATCGGAGGATTGGCGCGAGGTTATCCCAATCCATGGTCTTTACTTCCGCTGGTTTGGCAAGTGCTTTAGCCATTTTAAAAACAACAGGGCTGCAGTGGGTCAGGAACACCGCTCGTTTCTTGCCAGGTGTCGCATCTTTCAGATTGTTGGTCTCCAGGAACATCTGGAAACCGTCTATATACGAGTCCCAGTCTTCGTTTGCTGGGTCAAATGGAGCGGGTGGTATGACGCCGCTGGTCATTCTGCCGTTTGTTGCGTGCGCTCTTCAGCCACGAGCTCTGTCTTGTTTGATGAGTACTTAGTCAGCTCTATCATCTCCACATCCCACCTTTGTCGCCAGTGTTATGTCCTGAGCATAGGCGCAAGGAACGGAGACGAGATATCGAACTGTGACTTCAACTCTTTATTGTGACTTCAGAACAGAGCAAATACTTGGGCAGCAGAGCTGGCTGCTGTCAAAACAACCAATGATTCGAGTTTACCGCTCTAACAAGCGTCCAATCAGAGAGACCCGCTAACAGCCAATCAGACTGGCCAGAAACGACCAATCACGACTCACTATTCGCGGGCCAATGAGAAGTGCAGGATTACGAGCCTGCTGTAAAAGTAAAGCTATTGGGGTTGTTACTGATGCGTTGGCTTAGTCCATAACAGAACCAAAGGACCTTCTTACTTTGGCCTTGGTGCTTCCTGAGTTTGGTAGTTTTCTTCCATGCTAGAAGTGAGTGCATCTGGTGGAAAGAGAAGAGGAGGAGGATTGTGGGATCCTTGGTGCTCTCTGGGCTTGATGGGTTTTTTTTTTGCAGATGTTTCATTACCCAACTGGGTGACATCTTTCATGCCAAAAGCAAGTGAAGGTTGTGGAAAGGAGGAGGAGGAGGAGGATTATGGGGTCCTTGGTGCTTTCTGAGCTTGTTTGTTTTCTTGATGTTTTGCTAACCAACCAGGTAATTTTTTCACGTGACTGTTGCAGCATCCCCACTGATCACCTGATCAAAATTTGGCTGCTTGGCAACTGGCTCAGTGGCTGTATCCTGAGGTCACATGAACATGCTTTTGTGACCTTTTGACCATCAAAGTCAATGGGGACATTTAACCACTTAACCAATGTCTGCCTAACTTAACAACCGCAGGGATTCACTCAACTGCTGTCTCAAAGAAGGTTGTAAAATGGTCAAGATTCATTTAATAACTGTTTCATTTAGCAACAGAAATTTGTGGCTCCATTGTAGTAATAAGTTGAGGACCACCTGTACAGATATGGCTTCAAACAAAAGCATTTTAATAGATTAAGAAAGCTGAGGAAACATTTCTTCCCAAGAAATACATGCTGAGGTTTCCTCCAGTCTTCGCCCACCATGAAAACAGTGGATAATTTACTTAGTTTTTATGAGACCCAAAATCAAAGGCAAACCTCTCCATCCCTCGCGTCTTCCTGATTCAATATGATGCTTCCCTCTATTCAAGTCATTTTAATGCAATCACTGTTATTCAAATCTCAGTCTAGTAATTAAGCAAATTGCTTTAGATAGGAAAATCTGATAAAAAAATATCTACTCTCTAATCTCCAATAAAGCAAAATTTGATTAAAAACAAAGGCAGGTCTCAAAACTCCTCGCCGACTATGGAAATTAACCTCTCGGCACCTTGCGATATAATAATGTGCCTGACTGTGCAGAGGCTTGTGCACTTCCTCATCATATAATATACATATATTTTTCCCCTTCTGTGTTTCTGCTTAATTACTCCTTGGAAAGATCAAAAACATATTTTATTAGTTTCATTTAGTGCCTGCAATGTGTAAAGGCACCAGTGAATTATGAAACATGCAGCTCTATGATAATGAAGACTTCAGCGCTCAAAAAACAGCTGCATAGTTTGATAATGGCATTTTGCATTTTGCAATGATTTCTTTTGCCTCTTGTTAGCCAGCCAAACCCTGTTCAAAGTCAAACTCACTGGGATAAAAAAGATATTTCATGGTTGACATTGACAATTGTCCACAACATTCACAAGCTCTAATTATTTCCTTTAGTATACTGAGTTTGAGAGGGGGATAAGCTGTTGACTATAGTGCTAAAATATTCCCTATTTTGGGAAGGCGGGAGGGCAGAAATTCACCTTATCAGGATCAAAACTCAAAAGAAGCAATGCCAATCAAACCACCATTAAATTTTGTGGAATATCTTTCACTGTGGAACAAATTGGAAGGATAATCACTGGGATTCCAAGCTGAAATGCCAAGCTATTGATCTCCATTTAAATTAGAGTTGCCCATTCATTATTTATTTGTGAGTGGATGGTCCAAAGCCTTCTTTGTCCCTGGACTCACCTCAAATAAAATAAAAATGGGCAGATGGAGTGGAGGAAAGAGAGAGACAGACAGAAAGACAAGGGCTAACAATTGTCAGAATGCCAGAAGGATGATACTTTTAACTTCACCTTAGAAATAAGGGCTTGGAAATTGGGAGTGTTGGCTGGAGGCATGGGAATTGCTTCCTGAAGACCTGGGTTTTCAAGAAAAGGATCCATTTGGATACTCAATCTTCAAGATATCAGAACAGCAACTTGGTGAAGAATTTATCCGATCTAAAGAGAAAACACATGTTGCAAACAATCCATAGAAATAAAATTACTGAATAGTTTATAAAATAGTTTTTTAAAAACATATAAGCAGAAGAAGAGCCCCACTGAATCAAACCAAATCCCATGTTTCACAATAATGTATTTTATCAATAATTTACGTCTATGTTCACTGCCTTGAAATGTCTATAAAATAATAAAGGTGAGGTGAAGATCAGTCAATCAGATCAATCAAATGAAAAACAGAAAGATAGGAAGGAAGGAAGGAAGGAAGGAAAAAAGTGGAAAGGAAGGAAGGAAAGAGAAAGGGAGGGAGGGAAGGGGGGAAGGGGGGAAGAAGGAAGGAAGGAAACAAGAAAGATGTATGAATGTTTTATTTGACTAGTCCTAAATTTCTTCTAATAAATTTCAGGGCCTGACACATAGTATTTTGACACAGCCTAATAAATAAATGAATCAATCAATCAAACCCTTTTCCCTGTCCCTTCTTCCAGTGCAAGAAAAGAATTTATCAATCTTTTCTAAACATTTTTTCCAGGAAAAATGTATCATAGTTTTAGTTGTCCTCATCTCTACATGAGTTGACTGTGTCACATGTTTCAAAGATGGTAATCAGAAGTATTGTACAGTGTATGTCAAGCAGTCTATATCTGATGAAGACATACCCTCTTTTTCACATTCCTCAAGGTTTAGTTGACTTTTACAGAGGAAGGTCACAGCCATGTCCGGAATATGAAGCAACCAATGTGACACAAAGTAGTCATGGTATAAAATATGTTAGAAATGTTTGTAGCAGAAAGACATCTTGTAGAACCTGGTTGGTGTTCAGTCATTAAGTCATACCTGACTTTTTGCAACCCCATGGCCACAACATGCCAGTAGCCCCCATCCTCCACTGTCTCCCAGAGTCTGCCCAAACCCATATTAATTGCATCAATAACAGCATCTAACCATCTTCTAGGGATGCGGTGGCTCAGTGGCTAAGACGCTGAGCTTGTCAATCAGAAAGATTGGCAGTTTGGTGGTTTGAATCCCTAGTGCCACGTAATGGAGTGAGCTCCTGTTACTTGTCCTAACTTCTGCCAACCTAGCAGTTTGAAAGCATGTAAAAATGCAAGTAGAAAAATAGGGACCCTTTTGGTGGGAAGGTAACAGTGCTCCGTGTTTAGTCATGCTGGCCACATGACCATGGAGACGTCTTCAGACAGTGCTGGCTCTTCAGCTTTGTAAGGGCGATGAGCACTGCCCCCCAGAGCTGGAAATGACTAGCACATATGTGCCAGGGGAACCTTTACCTTTAACCATCTCCTCCTCTGCTTTCCCCTTCTCCTTTCCCCTTCCATCTTTCCCAACATCAGGGTCTTCTTCAAGAAGTCCTCCCTTCTCATCTAGTGGCCCAAATATTTGAGCTTCAGGTTCAATATCTGTCCTTCCAAAGGACACTCAAGGTGGATTTCCTTTAGGATCGACTGATTGGATCTCCTTGCAGTCCAAGGGACTCCGAAGAGTCTTCTCCAATAATACCAATTCACACTAGTTGTGTAGTACCTATGGGATTTCCCAAATGGTTATGTGAAACCTAGTTAAATGAGAGGCTGGCAATATTTTGATGCAGTTCCCATTTCCATCAAAGAATCCCAGAGACAAAACACAATGGCACTGAAGCCAATGATTGATAATGAATCTCAACTATTTAATTTGCTTCTTATTTCAAAAATGCAAGATGCAAAATACATTAGACAATTTTCATGAAATTGTGTGTTGTTTTTGAGGACCCGGACATTCAAAATCCCTGTGCTTTAGTATTATTTAGCCAGCAACTTCAGAATGTCTAGATAACAACCATCCCATTGGCTAAAGCAGCAAATAAAACTCCTGGGACACCTATTTTTACCAAGAGTATAACTTTATTGAAGTTTCCATATGGGGGCAGAATTAGAAAAGCCAATTCTAACCATTTCATGCGCAAACAGCATAGGAAACCTTCCCTTTTCACCTGGTCCTCCCACTGTCCATTCATCTAGCCAATCCATACACTCACTTTGTTTTGGGAATGGACTCTCCACCTCAGGCGTTCCCAGCCAATGGAGTGCTGGATTTATCTCAGGTTTTAAATAGGCATTTCTTTGGCCTTCCCAGTACCTCCCCCTGCATTCCAGTTCCTTCCCTTTCCTCTCCCATTGCTGCTGTCCAGTTGTAAGTGGGCTTTTCTTAGCAAGCCAACCAATCAGGATGCTAATCCACTAGTCCCCAAATTTAACCATCTCAGAGGTCAGACCTTGTGTATTATAAACTTATTTCTCGATTTCTGCATAGGAAAAGCTGAAAGAATGAATAAAAGAATGAAATCGTTTGCACAGAATGGTGGTTTCCCCCTGCTCCCATAATAATCTCAGTAAGCATGCAAAACATTCAAAAGTTTATCATGGGGAAAAGGTTGGTTTAAATAAAAGAAAGTGAGAGAAAATAGCAGAAAAGTAGAGATGATGCTCTCTTAAAAAAATAACCCAGAGTACTACTAATTATCTTCACTCTCCTATCTAACATTCTTTAGATATTCTTCAGAAGAGAATGTTTAAAAATTGTATTTTCTTTTCTAACACATAGGCATAGAGATTTTCTTGTTGCTGGTTTTTTTCCTTCTTCCTTGCCTATCCTATTTTCTACTCACTACAGCTAGGGAGAGAAATCTGATAAATTGTAATGGGTTTGGAGAGAGGACAACAAAGGCTAACAAGGGAGCTAGAAAAGGAGGATAGATGGAGTATATTTCACCTTGAGGAAAGAAGATTGAGGGGAGATAGGATGACACTTTTCAAGTACCCAAAAAGTGGGGAAAACAGAAAAAGCCATGAAAGAATAATGAAGATAAATAATAGAAATACTGAACTCACTTGAGCATTGGGGGGAAAATGTAGGGAGCTCAAACCATGAAAAGGCAAACTGCCTAGGATGTTTGTGTTCTGGATAGCCATCTGTCAAAGATATTTATTTTGAATCTTTACCATGAGAGAGAAAGCATACTTTATTTTTGATAATGTCATCTTCATTCTAGTTTCGACAGTTTCTTCATTGTCTGAGCAAATATATTGCAGACCTTTGTCATATATGATCTAGAGTCTTATTATCTAAAGCAAAGGAAAGGAAATGCTTTGCTACCTACAGCTTGGAAAAACAAATTATAGATAGGCTCCAGCATTTTAAAATATACATACTGGCCTTGGTAAGACAACACTAGGAATAGTGCATTTTGTTTTGGTCACCATGATATAAAAAAGGTGTCGAGACTGTAGAAAGAGTGCAGAGAAGAGCAACAAAGATGATTAGGGGGATGGAGGCTAAAATATACGATGAACAGTTGCAGAAATTGGGTATGTCTAGTTTGGTGAAAAGAAGGACCAGGGGAGACAGGGTAGAAGTCTTTCAATATTTGAGGGGCTGCCGCAAAGAAAAGGTCAACCTATTCTCCAAAGCAGCTGAAGAAAAAAATAAAAAGCAATGGATGGGGACTGATCAAGGAAAGAAGCAACCTGGAATTATGGAGAAATTTCCTGACAGTGAGAATAATCAACCAGTGAAAATATTTGCCTTCAGAAATTGTGGGTGCTCCGTCCCTGAAAGCTTTCAAGAAGAGACTGTGCTTCCATTTGTCTGAAATGATATAGGGTCTCCTACCTGAATAGGGGAGTTAGACTCGAAGACCTCCAAGGTCCCTTCTAAGTCTGATGATGTTATAAAAAAGGAGGAGGAGGAAAGAAGGAGGAGGAGGAGGAGTTATACTTCACTTGCAATCATTCATTTAGTGAATGTTCAAAGTTACAACAGCATTGAAAAATGTGATTGGCGCCCTTCCGGTTTGAGTTTCTTCAGCAACAGATAGAAATCTGCGATCATGCGGGGTTTCCATCTTGGCTTGTCGCTGGAGTGCCCTGAGCTAGCTGGTTTCGGGGCTAAGCCACCCTGTAGAGGTGGTGAAGAGGGGGGAGACTGCCAGCAGGGTTGAGGAGAGCTGCATCTCTCCTCCTCAGCTGGCCATTACTCCCTTTCCTGAAGGCGGTTGCAGCAGTAGTCAGAAATGGTCACCTCAAAGAAGAACTCGACCGGAAAAGAATGTGCAGGAGGAAGATAAGAAGTGAAAGTTTTGGCTGACTGGGTTAAATTGCAAAAGCAACAACTAAGGTACTCTGGAATTTAAATTTACAAAAAAATAACATCGCTCCCAAAGAAGAGTTGGAAGCAACAAAGGAAAGTGAAAAGGGAAAGGTTTTTTTTTTTTTTTTTCTTCTCTCCCTTTCCCTATACTGACAACTAAGAGACTTAAATAAGAAATTGGAAAAATCCACTTTGACATCAACAGGCAATTAAGCTGAAAATAAAACAAAACGTCAAAGGGATAATAAAGATTTCTGGACACTATTTTTTTTTTTTTCATAAGCAGGAAGGGAGAGAAAAAGAATAAAAGGGCAGGATCTGGAAAGAGGGAGGAGACTGCCTGGAATTAAAAAGAATCTATAGTAAAACTTCAACAAGACTTCTAAAAGATACATTTTAACTGAAACTTTGTAACTAAAAAGTAGAACCCCAGGAAGAGAAAGTGAAAAAAAAAAGAGCAAAAAAGAAACAGTTTGCATGTATTTGGATTACTTGGTGATCTTTGGATTCTTGGTTATTGCATTTGAATGACTAAAATTAATCGGGTGGTTGTTTAAAAATTTATACAATGGCACTACTTCTGGATAAATTGAAAATGGAACTTAAAAAGTATAAAGAAGATGCACAAGAAGGGAAGGGTTCTTTTGGCTTCGTTTTTCAATTCTTAGAAATGGAGATTTGGAATATGAGAAACAACAAACATCTGCAAAACAAGAAGACTGGGACAAAGAAGAAGCCATCTTTAATGAACAAGTAATTCTATGTGGGAAAGAAAAAGGAAAGGGGGGGGAAGAGAATGGAGAATTTAAGACTTAAAAAAACAACCAAAGAAAAAAAAATTAATTCAAAAAATAAGTATAATACTGGAAAGCAACAGAAGAGGGGAATACTGAAGAGAGAAATAGAGGTAGAGAGACAAGGGGGTAAAAAGGGGAGAGAGAAGAAGAGAGGGAAGAAGGAAAGGAAAATATGTTAAAAGGACTGGACAAAGATATAGAGAAACAGGATGTATTTAGAGATAATGGGTGTAAATTTAACTGAAAAGGGGATTCTGTAAAGGTGCATAAGATTGTATTGTTATATAGGAATAACTTTAGAAAATTGGAAACAACGTATGATTAAAATGAGGGATAAAATAGTTAGTGTAACAGTGAAATGTTTGTTAATAAAATAAGTGAAATAAAATAAATGAAAAAATTGAATTTGGAAGGGATGGGAACATTTAAATTAGTTAATGTTTTATAAAATATAAGTGAAGGGGGGAATTAATTATGGAAAGCTTATAATTGTTCCCATAGAAGTATGATATTTAATTGAAAAGTAATGTTAAAGAAGTTAAGATTTTAATGAATATTAACATTAATGATAGAATTGAATTGGAATGGAATGTGTTTTTTTAATTACATATATTTATATATATATATTTTTTAAGAATATAGTGTATATTTTAAGAATGTACCAAGCAGAATCCGAATGGAAGTTATGTATTATATTGAATGTTATAACTTTAGTGTATATATTGAAGCCTAAATAAGAGTTAAATGGATAAACTTAAAAGATATAAAGGCGTCATACTCCAATCACTGACTACGAAAAAACTTTGTTTAATGAGAAAAGATAATAGATAATTGAAACAGGACAGACAAAAAATATAAATATAATGATCTGAATTGAGATGAGATAATTAAAATAAAATTGAAAAAAATAAAAGAGGGGAGAAGCTATGCAGAAAATGTAAAACAGCAATAAGATATGGAATAGAACATGAAAATGAGCATGAAATTATATTTGTGTCTGTACAAAGAAATGTAACCCAGGATTACGCTACTTTAAAAAAAAATGTTTTATTTGTATTTTTTTTGTGAAAACTCAAAATTTACAAAAAAAAAAGAAAGAAAAATGTGATTGGCCATCACACTTATGATAGCCATGGGATGGAAATTTGGGAAAATAAGCAATTAGCATTTTTGGTGGGTTGAAGGCATCCGTTGCCTGGGCCAGAAGTATTTTTGAGTGATCCGGCTAGTTCCTTTTTTTTTTTTTCATTTCATTTCTGTCTTGGCTGCCATCCAAAGGGCAATCCACCCAACCAGGGATCAAGAATGGAGCCATAAGCATCACTAGAAGGAGTTAAAACAAAAAACAAAAAAGCCCAGATCTGCCTCTTCGGTTCTAATGGCTTCGCCCTTGACATGAAGTAGGTGATCAATATGGAGGCGAAGGCTGCGGCAATAAAAATGCAAACGTTTTCCTGAAGAATATTGAAGAGCTTTCAACAAAGAAAGTTGACTTTTTTTCTTTTTTCTTTTAAAAGGGAAGAAAAGAAGAGAATTCTACACATTTCCCAAAGCTGCAAATGAGCTCACTTCAATCATCCAAATTAAAAGCTCCTTCTATCTCCGGAAAGTCAAAAAAAACTCATTTTCCTTCTCTCCACTACGGGAGGAGAAAACACAGGAAGCCTTAAAAGGATGAGAGAAAAGCCTGATCGCTAAAGAAGAACCATGCTAGGGAAAAAATGGCAAATTATACAGTAGAGGTATTCCTCAGTTTGCAACAGTTCGTTCAGCGACAATTCAAAGATAAAACGGTGCCGAAAAAAGTGAGTGATGGCCGTTTTTCACACTTACGACCATTGTAGCACACACACACACACAGAGAGAGAGAGCTTAGCAACTGACTCACATTTATGATGGTTGCTGTGTCTTGGGGGTCAGGGAGTAACTTTGGGGGAAGCCAGATTCACTTAACAACCATGCTATTAACTTAACTACTGCTGGGATTCACTTAACAATGGTGGCAGAAAAGGCTGAAAAATGGGGCAAAATTCACTTAACAAATGTCTCACTTAACAACAGAAATGTTGGGCTCAATTGTGGTTGTAAGTTGAGGACTACTTGTATGAGGTAAAAGAAGAGATAAGCTCTACTTTAATTACACATTGCATTTGTCATTGACAAAGTGATTTTATTTCTTTCTCTCTCTTCTTTCTCTCTCACATGCACTCTTCTTTCTCTCTCTTCTCTCTCTCTCTTTCACACTCCTCTCCCTTCCTCCTTCCTTCCCTCCGCTCCTCTCTCTCTTGGCTTATTTTTCTGTCATAGCAAAACTGATGGATAAATAGGGAACATTTTCAGATCTTTTAAGATGATATTGCATTGTAAAGTTGGGATGGGAAAAATGCTTCTGTGCTTGCTAGAAAAATGTGTTTTTTGGGTTTTTTTTACACACACACACACAAAAAGAATATTTTCAGTTACAAGTCCAAATAGGATTTATACTGTATCTTTGCAACTCATCTTATCTCAAATTACTTTAGCCTCTCATTCCATCGACAGTAAATGAAACCCATGATTGTGTTTCCCTCCCTCCCAAAAATGCTGATCTGCAAAATTAAGTAGGAGAAATTCAAAGTCGATAGACTATCATCCCTAATGTAGGGCATTCACATGTGCGTTTGATCACACGCACGCTGGAGGGAATGGAGCAGTAGCTGTGTCATTCCTGTTGCAAACATGAATTACTTCCTTATCTGGGTCGGATGTCAAGATGTCATTTCATAATTACAATGGAATTGCTCCCATTGGAAGATTCAATGGTGACTAATGTTCTCATGTTGAGAATTCAGCTTGCGACAGGCGGCATAATTGTTCTCCCAATTAGGAACTGGTGAGCATTTCATTCAGTTTACCTCTTCAGATCAGGTCCCTCCCTGAGGGAGATGGACAGCTGAGAAATAAGAAATATAAATAAATAAATGAAGTCCAGCATGAACAGCTTGGCTTCAGTAATTGTGACTGCTCCCATCCCTGGAGGCTTTTAAGAAGAATCTGGAGAGCCACTTGTCTGAAATGGCATTGAGTCTCCTGCTTGAGCAGGGGGATGGACTAGAAGACCTCCAAGGTCCCTGCCAACTCTTGTTGCCCTGTTATTCATGTTAGAATGGAGCAGAAGGGCTGTTTGTTGGTCCCCATGTTCTGCCGAGAGACGCTTCTAAGCAAAACAAAGATTTGTGTGCTTTGTTTTAAAAGGGATATACTTTCAAATTCCCACATCTTCTTCACCCATATTGATGGTGTTGAACGAGAGTTGCCATCTGGGTGCCCAGAATACACTTTTTAAAAAATAGCTACATCACGAGTGGTCCTCTTCCCTTGGAATGGCTGGACTTGCTGAATTTGGCTAGGTGAAGATCCTTCCAAGGCACAATCCCACTGGAATTTAATCAGAAATGTTGCCTTCTTTGTGGAATGCACACTCATCAATGCAAATGCAGTCTTCTCTGCCAGCCTGTCTGATGGCTGACTGTTAATTTTAATCCATCATCATCCTTTTAGCCCTTGTCTATCTGCTTCTGGGGGAAGGCCTCTTCTACCTGTTCCCAGCCCACACGGTCCCGAGCTTCCTTTGGCCAGTTGGCCCCACCATAGTTGCTGATGTCATCCATCCATCTTGTTTTAGGTCTCTTTCATAGATGCTTTTGATCCAGTGGGATCCCTTCTGTGATGGCCTTGGTCCACCTGCCATCAGTTCTTCTGGCTATGTGATCAATTTCAATTCCTGATGGCATACTTTCCTTTTCTCTCTCTCTCTAATCCATGCACAGGTCTTTCTATCTTGTCTTGCGATGCCAAGTGTGTCTCTTCATGTGGCTCTTTGTGCCACTTGTAGCTTTTGTGAGTAGGCTATATCTGGAGAAGATTTTTTTTTTCCTTTGGTGAGTTGATTAAACCTAACCTGGCTCTTTTTCAGGTTTATTTTCAAACCAAACTGTTCTCCCACTTTGTGCAGCATTAATTACAAAAGGAGAAATACTGAAGACATTTTGAAATTTGGAATTATAAACCACCATGGTTTAGCAATTGTTTGAAGTTAGGACGGACCTCCTGCCAAAGCTACTTATGACCCAGTTTTGAAGTTCTGTTGTCCCCCACTTCCTCCAAGCAGGCACATATTGCATTTTGAGCACTTGGCAATTGGCCTGCATTTATGACTCCTTACAGTACCCCACAGTCACAATTTGCGACAGTTTTAATGGCAAAAGGCATCTACTTCTGTTTCCCAGCAAAAAAAAAAAAAAAAACATAGTAAACAGTGGGTTCACTTAACAGTTAACATTTCTCTTTAGTTTCCCTTGCAAAGCCTCATTGACAAGCAAAGTGATTTAAACTGCACTTCTGCAGAGAATGTTCCAGCCTAAGGGGCACTGTAATCTTTATTAACATTTTTTTAATTAGCTTTTTTTCCAATTAACTGGGTAGGAATATGAAAATTAAACTATTAAAATACAATCATTCAAATGGAACTTAACTTACTTCAAAGTAAGCATGTGTGGGATTTGAGCCAAACAGTACTATTCCATGCATGAAGACTTAAAAGTAATTCCCATTGATTTACTTCTGGAGGTATATTCCCAGTTGAATACATATAGGATTGTAACTTTAATTGCAGAAATGAAGAAAATGAGGAAGAAGAATAGAAAAGGGGGGAGGAGGAGTAGGAGTGCAGAATTCTTGGTGTTTTTTGAGCTTGGTTGGTTTCTTGCAGACATTTCATTACCTGTCTAGGTAATCTCATTAATGCTAGAAGAAAGTGGGATTTGTTCTCTGTTTATATACAGTAACTTTCCCTGCCGGTATTGGTGGTGTGTGTGTGTGATTTTTCACCCTGGTGGTTCTTTGATTAGAATATTGTTTTCTGCTACAATGTTTTTCTGATATTAATCCCACCTTATCTCACTGTTGATTTGTGGAGATGTGTTCTGGTATTTCTGTTTCCTTCTTAGCTTTTTTATTGTGTCTTTTGAATGGTGTGTAAATTTGTTTACCTCTGTGTGTCTATTGATGGCTGATTTGATTTCATGCAAAGCTTTTAGGAATTCCATAACATTTTTGGAATTAGCTAGGTTTTGGATGCTCACAGTTTCTCAGCTGAAACTATAGCTGAGTCTGTCCATGTAGTGTGAGCTTCAAGAGTTTACACCATGTCCCTTTTCTGCGACCTGGTGTTCATGAATGAACTCTGCTAGTCTTCTGCAGTAGCCATTATAGTCTTTGCATTGCACGGCTCCTATTTTTTCTTCTTCTTGGGCTAATTTATCTTTTGGTTTCCATGTTTTGGGGAACTTCAGTTGTGTTGTGTGGTACAGTGATGCTGTGTGGGTAATACAGGAAGCCCTCAACTAGAGCAACAACTGAGCCCAGTATTTCTGTTGCTAACCCATTCCATAAACCCCATTTCCTTCTAGCACTGAAGATGTTTCCCAGCATCCACGAGAAAACAACCAAGCTCAGAGAGACTACAGTTTAACCCTGAACTCTATATATTCTTTTCTACCGTGTTTCTCCAACAATACAGCCTCCCCCAATAGGAAGTCCCAGCATGTTTTATAGTCATGAAATGAAATTAAGCCCCTCCCCCCAAATAAAGGCCTATATTAAACCATGTGAAATGGGGGGGAATGGCAGGGGGCTTGCCGTTAGGAAGTACTTTTGTTGCACATCCGGATATGGTGCTGCCTGCATTGACCTCGGCGTTGGTGGGGCACTTCATATTGGGAGACCTTCCGCCATTTCCCTTCTCTGTGTGCTGCCACGGCATTTGGAGCAACGCCATGGCATTTGGTACAACCACGCGATGTTTGGCACAGCCACACATGGCCAGCCAGGGCTCCTCCCTGCAACTGGAGCCTGGCAGAGACACTTGGCTTCAGGTGCTCCCGTTGCAGCCTTCTCAGGCATCATTTGAAGGCAAAGCCCATTCTTTTAAAAACAATGCCCTACTACCGGTACGACAAAGCCTCCCCTGCCCAAGAGGGCAGCCCAACCCCACGTGGGGAGGCAAATCTTCCAGGGCCACAGCGCAGGATCGGCCCATCCTGGGAGAAGTGTCCAGCCACCATCCCTGCCTGGCGCCAGGCAGAGCGCGAAGAGCTTTGCCTGGGGCACCCAGCATAGCTGACAAGTGGGCCCTCCCACCCAGCGGCAGAGCTCTGGCCAAGGCAGCAAGCACCTCCCCGTGGGGCCCTCCGCTCATCCCACCAGGGCCGTGCCAGAGCCGGGTGGGCTGGGCAGAGCCGGGAAAGCGAGCCGCAGGTGCATGCCCGCCTGCCAAGTGAAAGAGCCGGGCCGACCTGAGCTTGGCTTTCCAAGTTGCTGCAGCCCAACCCTGGATGGACCACCAGGAAAGGCCACCCAAGGCAGTGATAGCACCCACCCATCCGTGGACAGGGAGGCAAGGTGATGGCCCACACCGCATCCTCCTCCGAGCTGAGCCCCACTGAGTGAGCGCCTCTGCCCGATGCCCATGCCGCTGCAACGTTTGGGGCTGCTGGTGCATTTGTAGATGCATGGGGATGGGGACAGGCTGGGCGAGGGGTGACAAGGACAGGTGGCTTTGGGCTCTCTCCACTGGACCTGCCGGTCAGGGAAGCAGTATTGCCATCAGTACATTACAGTAAATTACACTAGAGGTAAAAGAGAATTGTCTCTTAATATTGACAGCAAGCAGTCAATGTTTTCTGCTCTACTGTGTCAAAAAGCTTTATTTATTAGCTGTGCTCGATATCTCAGAACCTTAAGCTGACTTTGAACTTACAGCCCAAGCCAGCCATGCCAAGATGTGTATCAGGGAATTTCCGATATGGTCCTGCCTGACAAGAAGCACTGAAGAGGGATCTCTCTAATTTTTGTCCAAGATAAGTCTTATCTTCAGGTCTCCATATTAACCTCTTTTGTGATAAGCTATATTTTCTCGGAGGCAGAGTTATAAAATATAATGGAAGTTTGGCATTCAGAAATCTCCCTTTATCCAGGCAGCGTACTTTATGACCTCACTCTAAAGGACAATTCTGAATAGTGTCCAATAATTGAACAATACACAGTTTAGGATAGATAGTAACTGTCAGTACTTGACAATGGAGCTATGGCTACTGGTTGTCACCTTTAAATCCCTTCTTGGCTTGGGCCAGGTTGTCTAAATGGCTGTCTCTTCCCAGTAACTGACTCATTTGATTGTGCATTGCCACCAGCAGGTTGGAGGGTAATTGTTTTCCATTCTTTTATATTGGACGTTTTAATTGTTTGTTAGCAACTCAGTCACTGAGAGTGAGTGGGCGGCAACATAAATATTTAGATAGATAGATAGATAGATAGATAGATAGATAGATAGATAGATAGATAGATAGATAGATATAAGGAAAGTCTTCGAATAGGGTACTTTGTACTGGGGATAGGGAAGAAGATAGATATCCACCTACCTACCTACCTAAATCTAAATCTAAATCTATCTATCTATCTATCTATCTATCTATCTATCTATCTATCTATCTCATTCTCTCTCTTCTCTCTCTCTATCTAATCATCTCAAAAAAAGTTACAAATATTTTCATTTTTATTCCAGAAATTATAGCATAATACAACCCTGTGGTTGAGATGCAATTCAAGGGGATTAATTTGGGGACCAATTTCCATCAAAGGGGCAAGGCAGATAATTCATTTTGGTACACTTACCATTTAATGTTGACATCAACTCTAGGGACAACAGATTGGTCAGCACTGATTTCCATCTCTTGTTCTTCGCCAGGAAAAAATCACTGCAATTCCATAAATCAATGTCGGAACCGTTATCTCAGTTTGCTTTAGGAGAACATTGTTATCCATTTCCATCTACCTGTAAATTGGCTTTTAATTAAAAGCAAACAAACAAAGTAACTGCGTGCAAACTGGATGGTAGAAGATAGAAAGAAAAAAAAAGATCAGTTTCTAATTTCAAATATTTTGATTGATGTTCTACCTTAAGAGGATCTGGAAAGTACACTCAAATTATACAGCACAAATATCCCCTAAAACCACTGCCAGGATAAGTGAGTTTATTTTATCTGAGGTGTAGAGTTAGTTCTGGCAGTTCCAAAGCTCTTTCTGCAAATATGTCCTTGCTCCAAATTCTGCACGAGGCCCAATTTGCAATGTACCATGAGCAAGAAGAAATGAAATTGAATTTTGAGATCTATTCTTGCTAATCCTGGGTATATGCCAAATGCTGCATGTAAATTAAAAACTAGGATGCCCAAAACAGAGGAAAAATGTGAGGTCCCTGATGTTCTCTGAGCTTGGTTGTTTTCTTACAGACGTTTCATTACCAACTAGGTAACATCATCAGGGCTTAGAAGGGAGAGGCATTTGCTCTCTTTCTATATACAAGTGATTTGCTCTATGAGTTGGTGGGAGTGTTTTTGGTACTTGATCAATTGATTCTTTCTCTGAGTTGGCAGTTTTTTGATTGGGGAATTGTCTATTTCTTGATTGTTGGACTCTCAGCCTAGGAAGGAGACAACGTTCAAAAGCCACTTCTGAAAAAACTTGCCAAGAAAACTAGGGACTTATCCAAACAGTCTGGACAAAATTGACACAAAAAGTTTAATGTTCATCATTTTGCAATTCTATCAATCTCTTCTGTTCTTCTTAATCTTAATTTTAGTATTCGGAACCCTTACAAAAAAAGAACTTAGTAAGTACTGCGTGAATAATGCTAACTTTTTACATTTTGTGCTTTTCACAGCATTACTACAGTAATGCTTCCTGTTTCTATTTATGTTTGTTCTGCATTGGTTTATGACAGAAATGTGTGTGTGTGTATTTACACTGTAAATTTACCAGCACAATTATACAGTATTGGACATAAATCTTTTAAAAATTAATAGGAAGCTTAAGAGACCAAAAGCTAAAGGCAACACTTAGTATTCTCTCCTACTAAATAAATATATTTAGATTCCACATATGTTTACATCCATTTAGATACCAATTAAAATAGCCCAGGGTATGGCTAAATTAGGATATAAAGCATATCTAAGAATTTAAAAGAAATTCATCTAGGTTTCTGTGGCAACAAATGGAATTGATTTGCTAAAATGAATATTCTCATAGCATCAGCAAGCACCAACAATTTATTTCTCAGATTAATTGTTTCTTTGTTTCCTTCCCCCCCACATTGGTGTAAAATGTATGGCTCAAATGTTGGATTTCATGGAGGTGGGAACAAAAAAAAAGAACATGGCAACACATGCAGTACCTTGAAAAGATTTTGACAATATTAATTGATTCATCAAAAAAAAAGCTAATTGAAAGACAACAGGCCTAAATTGCTTTTGGAGTTTAACATAAAGTGGTTCATTAACTTTAGCCATATGAAATAGCTAGTATTATGAAAGGACATCACCCATTACTGCCCCTCCAGGAAATTATTCACCCATTTTTAACGTAGTTATACAGGAAGTGCCCATTTGGAAATTGCAGTGAATATCCAGATTGGGAAAGGAAGCTGGCAAGAAGTCGATATTGCTTAGATGAAAATGTTGCCAGACTTCTTCAAAGTTGACCATGGAGATAATAAAAGGAGGATAAGATCAGGCTTCCTAATTATAGGTGTGATTCTATGTGAGCTGGATTCTCTGGAGCAATGATGAGATAAGACCATCGGCGTAATCTAGAAAGTGCAGAAAATCAGATTATAAGGAAGGCTATATCAAAACCAGAATGTAATAATCCCAAAGGAATTTTTCCAAAAAAACCCATTGGATTTTCTTGTTTTTTTCCTTTGAAAAGTAGACTTTCTGGTTTTTCTTTGAAGATGTTTCACTTCTCGTCCAAGAAGCTTCTTGGATGAGCAGCAAAACATCTTCAAAGCAAAGCAATTGTTAGAGCTGAAGAAGCTTCTTGGATGGGAAGTGAAATATTTTCAGAGGAAACAACCAAAAAAGTCCAGTTGCCTTTTGAAAAAGCATCTTTGAGACAACCATGACCTGGATGGCTAAGAATCGGGATGGTTGAGGATGTGGTAGAGAAAACACAAGATTCTCCCTTATGCTGAGTCCATTTCCATCTTCTGCCATTGTGACTAAACTGACTGGCAGAGATTCTCCCAGTGTTGAGACGTAGATTCTTTTCTCGCACATTTGGAGAAGCAGAAGAAGATTGAAACCAGGCCATTCTGTGATCTCCAAGAATGAAAGGTTAGACTTGTGTCTGGCACAGTCTTTATACTAAGATGTATTGCTGAGCTTGAATAATAGGACCTATGAATGGATCTTTATAGAAGTTGTCAGAATCCCACCAAGTCACTCCATAGCTGAAAGCATTCGCTCGTAATGCAGTCTAAACAACTACTCTGAATAAAACAGTTCTACATTTTTCATCCTTTGGTTGACTTTCCAATGCACATGGTAGTATTGGTTAGGAATTTTAGCTTAATATTGTTTATGAACAATGTCTCTGTCCCCCCCCACCCCCCACCCCAAAAAAACCAGTGTGGGTAGGAGTGCAGCAGAGTAAGAAGGAGAAGGAAGAGTATAAGTTGTTCCAAATTCAATGGTTTCAACGTTGTGGTCTGATATCACAAATCAAACATCACAAAACTGATCTTGAATGACCCATATGGAGTTTGATGGTATCAGTCAACACTATGTGATCTCCCTGTTCAAGATCACATTGAATTTCTTCAATCCATCCATTATACCTTATTCCCAACATACTCTATGATTTTTGTTTGTTTATTGATATCCCACCTTTACTGTTTTTACAAATAACTCAAAGGGGCAAACATACCCAACACACCTTCCTCCCCCTATTTTCACCATCACCACAACCCTGTGACATATGCTGGGCTGGGAAAGAGGGACTGACTTACCAGTTTCTGGCCTGGTGCTTTAACCACTAGACCAAACTGTCTCTCTCTTCTCATTTTAAACAGAATGACACAAAAAGGTAGCCAACATTAAAATTAAGCCATCATAATATTTCTTTTTCCCTTTTTTGGTGTCCTGTTGAATAATGCAAAAATGAAAACTGAAAGAGCAACACATTCCTTGTTACAAAAACTACAACTCTTTGGAATATTTGAAAACATGTTTTAGACAAAGAAATTCTTTTTCACACAAACCGTGGAGTTTTGTTATTCACAGCAAAGGAAGCCTCCTTCCCATTTTTGACATCCATATTCTGTAATATTCTTGATGAATGAAGCAGCAAAGGATGCAAACAGAGAAAGAAAGGAAGGAGGGAAGAAACACCTCCAATGTGTTATGGCAATATGCATGAATGCAGGAAAGGGAGGGGTGCCCGTGAAGAACCCCACCCTTGAAAGTCTCTTTTCATCAACTTCATTTTCACTCAATCCATCACACACTTAATGTTCTCTGAATGATGAATGTTTTTCCCAGGAAAAAAAAGAAAGAAAAAGAAAACTATCTACTAATTTGCAAAGACACGTCAACATGCTTGAGAGAGAAAAAGGAGCCACGAGACTCACTTGTGCACTTCTTTGCCAGTGGAGAAGGATAGTAATTACACCAGAAAGAAGATGGCTTTTAAAAGTGGGTCTCCTTTCACCCCAAACAACAGTAGGAGTTTCTCTGAAACAATAATCTCACCCAGATGAATGAAACTGTAATTGGGAAATCCACGGGAGACAGAGTACCTGTGCTATTGGGGGGAGGGTGGGTTTATGAGCGTGTAATCAGATTCTGCCTCTCGTGCTGAACTTTCATGCTTTAATTAACTTCTTCCAACAAAGGTTGCAAGCATAAACCCAGCAAATGTTCAGTAACCAAGTGGACGAAGACAAACAGTTAGCCAGGATTCAGCCTCATGCTGGGAATTTGGCAAGGCAGGCAGAGAGATCATTTTCAGCAGCCTGGACAGGGCCAAAGAAGAGAAGGACTTCTTGGCCTGGTGTCTTCTGGGCTTCATTAATGCTGCTTAAGATCCTTCTCTAGCTTCATACCTTGACTGAGGAATTATTCCAACACAATTAAACGAGCACATTTGCCCTTTCAGTTCCTTCAGAGAAGCAAATTTTCAGCACTGTTACACAGATTAAATGAAATGAGAAATCTTTGAAGTCAACCTTGAAGCTGCAGTACAGATGATCAGAATATGGTTCCTGGCCTTTTGCTCAGTGCTTTCTCTGACTCACTAAAACATGATCCTGTCCTTCCCTTTCTTTGTCCACCTCTTTGGGATCATGGCTCCTGTCAGGGAAACAAGGATGTAGGCTACCAAGGGCATGTTTCTAATTCTGGATTTGTTTCTAAGGAAACTTATGGACAATGAGGACAATGAAGTCAAGCTATGCGCTCATAAGTGCCATTGGTGATCTTACACAATAGATTTTTTTTTTCAGTTGAAAAAATGAGCTGAAGCTTCATTAAGTCACCGACAGAATCAGTACACTTTGCTATGAAATGGTAGTTTACCTGTATTTAACCAATTCAAGGTTAACTGAACATAGAAGAGAGACAGCTGATAATTGGAGACAGCAAAAATAAGGGGCATTCACACACACACACAAAATGGTATCCCTTGTAATAATCTTTCCATAACTAAGCATTCAGGAGTTTTTGTTACTGTACCACTAAACATTTTATATGCCACACTATTTATTTCTCTAATGCTACTGTCACTGCCGAATGTCACCCTATGAAGAGATGGGCAGACTTTAAATAAGACAGGTAAATAGAACATAGAATAACAGAGTTGGAAGTGACCTTGGAGGTCTTCTAGTCCAACTTCCCACTCAGGCAGGAGCCCCTATACCATTTCAGACAAATGGTTGTCCAATCTCTTTTTGAAAACCTGCAGTGATGGGCCAGCCACAACTTCTGAAGACAAGTTATTCCAGGGGTGGATTTTTCTCACCATTAGGAAATTTCTCCTTAGTTCTAGCTTGGATCTTTCCTTAGTTTCCATACATTGTTTCTCATCTTGCCTTTTGGAAAATACTATAGTTTGGTCCCTTCATCTTTGTAGGAGCCCCTCAAATATTGGAATACTGCTATTACTTTTTTAATACTTTTCATTAGACTAGATATATCTATAGTTGTTCTTCATACCTGTTAGCCACCAGCCCTCCAAAAATCAAATGAAGTTTTAGTACTGTGTTACAAAAGCCTTCATAAGATCACACTTGGAGTACTGCATCCAGTTCTGGTCATCACAATATAAAATCTAAATATATTTTGTATATTTTTATATATTTTATATATATAAAAGATGTTGAGGTGCTGGAAGAGTGCAGAGAAGAGCTACAAGAATGATCAGGGGCTGAAGGCTAAAGCATATGAAGAAGAGTTGTAGGTATTGGGTATGTCTAGTCTAGTCAAAAGAAGGACTATGGATGACATGATAGCAGTCTTCCAGTATTTGAGGGGCTGCCACAAAGGGGAGAAGGTCAACTTATTTTCCAAAACATCAGAAGGCAGGACAAGAAATAATGGATGGAAACTAATCAAGGAAAGAATCAACCTAGAATTAAAGAGAAATTTCCTAACAGTGAGAGCAATCAACCACTGGAATAGCTTGTTGTCAGAAGTTGTGGCTGCTCCATCACTGGAGGGTTTCAAAAAGAGATTGGACAACCATTTGTCTGAAATGGTATAGAGTTTCCTCCTTAAGGAAGGGATTGGACTAGAAGACCTCCAAGGTCCCATTCCATTCTATTTTATGTTCTGTGTTCTACAAATACACCATAAAAACTATCTTTAGTTTTTTTAAAGACATGTAGAAGGCAATATTGCCTGAGCCAGTATGATAACAGAGCAATTTGTCCATTTATTCCTCATCCTTGGATCTTAAGACGACATCTCTTCGATGAAAATTGGGTAAAGAATGGGCAGTTGAACCTCACTCATAATGAACTTCCACAATTGAAGGTAGACTTAATTCTGGATCTCGTCAATCCTAGGACTAAGCACGCAAATCACTTAGATAATGTAAGCTTAGCCTGATATTTTCATGAATCAAGGTCAGCATAAATTACTTAAAAGAATATAACAGAGTCAAAATATTAGTCTAATCAATGTGGACACCAGGAGAATAACTTTCAAGGGAAACTTCAATTAAGTCTAATTTAGTTAACAACAGATCATCTAAAAAAACCCTCAACATAAAGCTTTTTAGAAATAAATTTCAGTTTGGAGTTTTTAATTGTATTTATTATGTGTGTTACATAATCATTTCTTGCAATGGTCTTAAAAAACATTTTTTTAAGAAAAAAGATCATTATTCATTGAGTATGAATCCCACTGACAGATTCCCCACCACCACTAGCTTATTATGTAGAAATGCAAAACTTTTTTCAAAGACTTTTCAAAAATATATCTTGAAGGTATACATTTTGAGGATGTGTTTATAAACAGATTACTTTAAACAGATGGTGCCATTCTATTTACATGTAGTAAACATGGTGTAAACATTTTACACATTTCACTGCAGTAAATATATCAGTCAAACAAATCTTATGGAATAAATATACTGTAAAGAAAACAGTTTTCTTTTTCTTGCATTACATTAAAAATTTCTCTGATGTTAATGGACATCAGAAGGATGGGAAATAAATTGTTAATAAGTTGATTAGTTGGTTTACAAACACACACACACACACACACACACACACACAAAACCCAACTTCTTAGCTAAAACAAGTTTTAGAGTCAAGCCAGGTTGAAGGGGGAGCATCTCAGAAGTTGAAAAGGACAGGATCTCCTCAAGAGACCAAACCAATATAACAAAGTCAGACAGTGCAAACTGAGAGACAAAAGAATGGTCAAGAAAAAATGAGGACACAAATAAAAATAGAGTGTATGGTGGAGTGAATTGGAAATTTCTTTTTAAAAAAGAAGAAAAGAAAAAGAAAGAACAGAAAAGAGAAGCGTAGAATTGCATCAGAAAAAAAATGTCCAAATGTACACATTTTGGACAGGGAAAAACAAATCTCCTTCCCTAAAGGTTTTCCACCATCTTCCATATTTTCTTTTTTGGAAGGTGTTGCCTAATTTCACTTTGCTTTTTAATCTGAATTACCTCGCATTTTAAAAAAAGGTTGATGTTTGAGTTCAAACTCATGTCAACAGCAACATTTTCTATTTAGTTATAATATTGTGGAGCACAGTAAGACTAAAAGAACCTCTAAAATCCTTAATGTAGCTCAGAGACCACCAAGGATCCCACAGTTCAGCCCTGAGCTACAAACATTCTCTTCCATTAGAAGAGAAAGATCTATCCCAAAAATAAAACCTAGCATGTTTTTTTTTTGAAAAAGATTTTATTAATTTTCTACAAACAAACAAGACAAACAAAACATAAAAACATCAACTCTCATATGTACATCCAGTGTGTCAGTTGGTTCATCATTTTTGTGCATTCATTCTGTAGTCTCAATTACAATTATGTTACATAACAACTCATATTGTCAATCCAAACTTATATATCCTAATATCACTAAAAAAAGAAGTTTTTGACTATATTTTTAATCATTCATGCTTTATGAGCTAACAATACTTTAAACCAGTTTATTCTATAACAAATCATATAATCATATCAAATCAATCCTAAAAAACCCTTTATAAATATAATGTCAAATAACAAAATAATAGCAAAATAAAGATATTCCTTACTGTCTAGCATTCTAAATATTCTATTGTCGTATTTTATCATATAGCCATTGATAAAAAAGATCCCAAATTTCATAAAATTTTTTATCCTCTTGTTCTCTAATTTCAAATGTCAATCTACTCATCTCAGCACATTCCAATATTTTCTTAATAATTTCTTCCTGTAATGGTATTTTCTCATTCTTCCAATTTTTAGCAAATACAATCCTAGCCGCTGTTAATACATTTACAATCAGGTACTTCAAATCTTTACTATATATATCAGGTAAAATTCCCAATAAGAAGATCTCTGGTTTTAAGTCTATGTGTTTCTTTGTCATTTTATCCAACCACATGCAAATTATAGTCCAATATTTTCTAGCATCCTCACAAGTCCACCACATATAGTAATACGAGCCGGGTATCTGATGACATTTCCAGCATTTTTCAGATTTGTTCTTAAACATTCTTGCTATTCTTGTCGGGGGAAAGTGCCACCTGTAAAACATCTTATACAAGTTTTCTTTATATGCTGTTGACATTGTCATTTTATAATTTTGAGACCACAATTTCTGCCATTTCTCTAGATCAATCCCATATCCAAAATTCTTCCCCCAAACAATCATAGTTTCTTTGACTTGTTCTTCTTCTAATTTCATTCCCAGTAAATAACCATATAATTTTTTAATCACCTTCTCATCAGTACCCATCAAGATCTTATCTAAATCAGTCTGCTTATCATAGAATCCCTCCGTTTTAGAATCTTCATCATACCTTGAATGTATTTGCGCATATGAAAACCAATTCATCCTTATAACCTAGCATGTTTTTATGTGTGCACCTAATATAAGCCCTTCCCCCAAAATAAGCCCTACTTAAGAGCCTGTGCAGCTGGCCAATTGCCCATTCTCTATGGTTGCTTATGGTGCTGTGCTACAAGGCAAGGCAGGGTAGTGGTGGAGCTGCCTCATGTACTCTGTGCTAGCTTTCCTCAGGGCCCCTACAGCCAGGCCATCCATGCCCTGACACTTGCCTCACAGCAGCAGCAGCAGCCGCCATGTGCAGCAGAAGCCACGTGGCCACCAGGCCACTTCTTCTTCCTCATGGCCACATTGGAGCAAGAGGTTGAGCGGTGTGCTGGTGCCATGGCTGTGAGGTGAGGCAGCTGTCGGGGCATGGATGGTCTGGCTGCAGGGGCCCTGAGGTAAGCCAGTACTGGGTGAATGGGGCAAGTCCACCCCCTCCACTTCCTGCCTTACTGCAAACAAGCAGAAGAAGTGGGCCCCCATTCATGAGGGGAAATAAGACCTTCCCAAAAATAAGCCCCAGTGCTTATTTGGTAGCCCCAAAGAAAATAAGACCTGGTCTTATTTTTGTGGAAATAATTCTGAATGTGAATGCACTCATTAGAAATCAAAATATTTTCACCATAAGGGCAAGAAAAATGGGAGGGAAAATGTAAGTGGTTGAAAAATATTGATGCTTGTTTATTCAATCCC
The DNA here is from genome assembly GCA_033807585.1 of Hydrophis major. Classification (NCBI taxonomy): domain Eukaryota; kingdom Metazoa; phylum Chordata; class Lepidosauria; order Squamata; family Elapidae; genus Hydrophis; species Hydrophis major. The sequence continues at coordinate 104,795,840 of CM066331.1, forward strand.
ATATTCCCACCCTGCCGAAATTGTTTTTCTAGAAATTCAGAATAGAAATTGCATATTGTTCCTCCTATTGTTGTTGACACAACATCCCACATTCCAGCTGTGGGGTTTCATTGTAAGATTCGTTTTGAAATGAAAACCCTGATACAACCTAGGATTTTTTATTTTTTTTTTAAATGTCAGAGTGGAACTTAATAGATTTGCACTGAGACATTTTCCTTCTTCCATCCATATAAAAATGAGATTTTTCAAAAATATCAGTCACCGTGATTGACAGACATATAGGCAATTTGACAATCCAGTCCAGAAGAGAAATAATATGTGAACTAGCTTTAAGCAAGCATGAAGTGGCACTTTAAAAAAAAAAAAAATCACAGCTGTAATTTCATCTTTAGTGGATTTTTGGTATAGCACGAAGTAGCTAAATAGGAGAATACTGTTGATTAGATTTAAATTGTGTGATGGGCACAATAAGCACGATTTTAGACAGCTTGTGGGTAGAAAGATCTAACAGCATGAATACAGTACAACTACAATTCACATTTTGGATTATCGGTGTAAATATTTGTGTGTGTGAGTATGTGTGTGTGTGTTAATTTACTTTCCTCTCATTCTCATTCATCCACAGTAACATCATCATTAAAAAAATGAATGTTACTGCCTGCATAAACTGTCTGCACGGCCTCCTGGATAAACCTTGTTTGAGTCTCTCCATGTAACTAATCGATTACTATCACTATTGTTATTGTTAATTGCTTATCTTACGGACTCAGACGCTTATGGAAAAGTGAAGCGAAAGATATATATTAAATACAATATTATAATAGCCTATACGTGTCATCATAATAACACGAAATGGATCTCAGAGTTAAATTGTCTGGATTTTTTCCCCTTTTGCTTGGGGTTATGATTTTATTCTCCAGTCTTGCTGTTTTTCTATACATCCTAACAGATGGACTGGAAAGTAATAAGAAATGAGCATTCTTTCAGAATCCCTCATCTATCACCTTATTGAAAAGAAAAGGGATGTGGTAATTAGAGAATGAAGAATATCTTAATTAAGAATATAGCTTAAACCCTAGGATTAGAAGGGCCAACTTTATTAGAATGAAAATCTATGACATTTCTATTTACCCTGTTTCTCTCTCCTTCCTTCCTTCCTTCCTTCCTCCGTCTCTCCCTCCCTCTTTATTTTTTCTTTCTTCCTTCTTTCTTTCCTGCCTTCTTTCATTCTTTCTTTCTCCTCCCCTTCCCTTCTTCTCCCCTCTTTTCCTTCCTTCCTTCCTTTAAGCTTTGGTATCATTTTTCAATGCTGCTGCTGTTATATTACTATTGTTAGGGTTAGGGTGGCATTATTTGGTTGGTGGTGTTCCTTCTTTTCAGAAGTTTACATCAGAACTTAGTTTTAATGTGTGCCATTGTATATACAAGTGAATGACCATAAAGGTTATCTTAATCTTAATCTTAATCTAATCTAATGTAATCTAATCTAACCTTGTTTGTTTGTTTGTTTTGAAGCAATACATAACTGTATCTACATACTATGTATTTAATTTTGCAGAAAGATGTCATATTTATCTTTGTATAATGTCAGCCTCTGGGATGCATTACAAGGCGCAATCAAATCAGGAGCTGCCTAAATGTTTGTATTCAATGGTATTTATTTGCAGCTTTGTCTTTAGGGTCCATAAAGAACTTACTGAGATAGCAAAGATCATCCTAGTTAACTAGCTCAGTTGTCATAGATGTTATGCTGTGAGTCAGTGGTGGGATTCAAATTTTTTTACTAGTAGTTCTGTGGGCGTGGCTTGGTGGGTGTGGCTTGGTAGGCGTGCCTTGGTGGGCATGGCGGGGGAAGGATATACTGCAAAATCTCACTTCCTTCCCTACCCCACTAACCGGCTTTCCAGCTCCATTCTCCTGTGCAGGGCAACCAAAGGAGACTCAGCCAATCAGCTGGGACTCAATGGGAGGCAGAGAAGAGATGGGGTTGGCGGGGCCAGTCAGAGGTGGGATTTGTCAGTTCTCCAAACTACTCAAAATTTCTGCTACCGGTTCTCCAGAACCTCCAAATACCACCTCTGCTGTGATTGTGTGTACCACCCATATCCAGGGATGGGATCTGACTGGTATAACTACCAGTTCTGTCTATTAGCATCACATGTGAATGTATGAGTTGCACGAGTTGCGCGAGTGCAATTTATGACCTGCTGAGCAGCCCGGACAGCTGAACAGCGCTGCGTGCAGATGCGCAGCGGTTGGAAAAGCCCTTTTTTCCTGCTTTTTCAACCGCAGCTGTGCCGCACAAAGCAGCTGCAGTTGAAAAAGCAGGAAATAAAGGTCAGGTAAGAGCCTGGGCAGGCAACCGGTTCTATGTCTGCTGCTCTTTGGAGCTACCAGTTCTACAGAGGTGGACAGAACCAGTAGAAACCCATCCCTGCCTATATCAGCCTTCCTTTCCTACATCAAACACATTCAGGATCCCTTGATTAAAAAAGGAAAAAAAACCTAAACTAAACAAGCAAAGCATTAACACGGAATAAATTTAACGTCTAGATATCTTCTAGAAGCCATCAAAAAGCGTGCACGATTTTTATTTCACAGAAAAAAATGTGAGAGCTTTTTTTAAAAAAAAATCAATATACATATCAATCTCAAAATTAATCCCTCATTTAAGCGAGGAGTAAAGATTGTTCAAAAGCAATGGAGTTTGGGGTTGAGCTTGCTCTGGATGTGACATCTGCTCCTGTGTCTCTTAAGCTTGGTCCCTTTTCTTTTTGGACTGGTTTCTAAGATTTCAGCTTCTGTCTGGAACCGAATATTGCTTTCCTTTGCCATCTGCAACTCCGAACGGAAGGCTTGGATTTGATTGGTAGCTGAGCGTTACAACCATCTGGGACTAATGACCCAGCCTGTACACAGATTTCTCTGGAGCTGAGTTGGGCTTTGAAAAATGCAGACTAGATGGGTTTTTTGGTATGATCTGTATTTTCCCTTCTTTCTTGTGTTATAGCTATGAATAGTCTTTGCCCTATATGGTGAGAAGGAGCTCTTCCCTCCTGCCTCCCTGCCTCCCTCTCTTCTTCACTCCTTCCTTTCTTTTTCTTCCTTCCACCCTTTCCATTTCCTTCCTTCCTCCTTCCTTCCTCCTTCCTTCCCCCCTCCCTCCTTTCCTTCTTTTCTTCCATCCTCCCCATTTCCTTCCTGCCTGCCTGCCTGCCTCCCTTCTCACCCTTCCTTCCTCACTTTCCTTCCTTTCCTTCCCTCATTTCTTCCTTCATTTCCTTTCCATTTCCTTCCTTACCCCCTCCCTCCCTCCCTCCCTCCCTTTCTTCCATCCTCTCCATTTCCTTCCTTCCTTCCTTCTCTCCATTTCCTTCCTTCCTCCCTCTCACCCTTCCTTCCTCACTTTCCTTCCTTCCTTCCTTTCCTTCCTTCCCTCCCTCATTTCTTCCTTCATTTCTTTTCCATTTCCTTCCTTCCATCTTTCCCATTTTCATTCTTCCTCTCCATTTCTTTCCTTACTATTTGCCTTCTTCCTTCCTTCCTCCCTCCCTCCCTCCCTTTCTTTTCCCAATAAAAGATAAGTAGAATGATTGCCCTATGGTGAGCTGGTGAACTCGTCTGTTTGCCCAGGGGGCAGGACAGTAATCAGGAGGGATAAGTTGGGTGCTAGAGCAGGATGACTACACAGAGCTGGTTTCACCTAGCAAGATATGCAAACAAGCAAGAGCTTGTAGGTGGGAATTTGTAAGGTACACAATTTGTGCCGCTCTTGATAAAAGAAAGTTGGCTATGATGTTAGTGAAGAAAGTGGGGAAACAAAATGTGTAAGAGACCCAGTTTGGTCTAGTAGTTAAGGCATCAGGCAAAAAACCAGGAGGCTGTGACCTTGGGCCAGTCACTCTTTGTCAGACCTGGGAAGGAGGCAATGGTAAGCCAATTCAGAAACACCTTGGCAAGAAAACTGCAGGAACTTGGCCAGTGAACAGAAGAAAAAAAAGGAGAACTTTGAGATGTAACATGAGGATGTTTATTGTTTTTTTTTTAAAAAAATAAATAAATAAACTATCCTTTACTATTTTCTTTGCAGTTAGCATTTTTTTGAGTAAAGACACATGAATTAGTTGATTTTGACTTTTTCAGTGAGAAGTTAGACTTTCCAAATGTCCTTGGCTATTCTAGATGCTCCTTTTCTGGGGGCCTATTCACACATTCTATGCACTGCCTATCTTTTAGTAATCCAGCATTTTCCTGCTGAAAGTTTTGGTTCCATCCAAAGCAACACTTGACTGGCAGCATATAAAACCTCAGCAGTGTTTGTCATAGTTCACTCACTTGAGAATGCTAACCAAAGAGCTCTCTTTATAGGGGTTAAAGAATTGACAATATATGAGTGGAGCCATGCAGCTGAGCCATGTCCTGCTACTCTGTGTGTGTTAAGCGAATGTTGTTTTTACTTCAGCAAACAAAAATGTGATATTCATCTTCAGCATTTTCTCCAGGCTGCCACTATCGTGGTTCTCCCTGTGTGTTGGTAGCAGTTAGTACAGAAGCACGCCTGACAGGACAACTGTCCTTCAGCATCTTGTTCAGTTAAAGATGAACTGTTGGGATTGTAAGGAGGAAATCTGGGCCAACAGAGGCTGTGCGTGCATTTCCTGTGCATTGGAGATAGATTCAGTATTTGGATGCATATGCACACATAAAGGGAGAAAAAATTTACTTGTCTAGGATATTTGCAGCAGAGAGGTAGAATGTTGTTTACCAAGAGTTCCTGCTGGGAAGATAACATCTTTGTAGCCCAATGAAATAGCTTCTGTCATTCCCTGGAGTAATTTGAGATGGCAAGAGAGCCTAAGTTGTGCATACATCTCTCTCTTTATCCAGAGGAAGAGAGGGAGAGAGAGGGGGAGGGAGGGAGAGAGATTTCAATCTTGATGTGTTTGTTGCTTGAGTCTACTTTGATTATTTTCAGAACCAAAAAATAAACAGATCTGACTAAGGAATTTAATATTCTATCTCATTGCTGTTTTTGTTATTGTTGTTGTTGTTGTGCAATTGTAATCACCAGGAGCCAAATGGAATTCAGAAGCTGTGCTGACTCAGTACTTTGCTTTCAAAATTACAAATTATAATCCTGCTACTATTGACTTGATAATCACTGATCATTTCTGAATCAGTATTCCTATGGGATGCTATACTATTCATCATAAGCAGTAACTTTAAAAGATATTTGATCGCGTTCATGCAGCGCTTATCAAAGCTGCTTTACCAAAGAAAACAAAGAAAATTCTTGATTACAAATACCAAAGAGTTGCCCTCCTTCTCATCTAGACCCCTTTCTTCTAAATCAGAACTGGTTTTGATAAGATTCCTAGAATTCCCTTCCCAAAGGTACGCAGCCATTCCAGGTTCTCACACAGAATGTAGAACAATAAGGTTGGAAGGAAACTTGGAGGTCTTCTAGTCCGACTACCTGTATAGGATCACCTAAGATCCTATATCATTCCGGACAAATGAACTCTCTATATGAATGAACTTTCTGTAGTAAAAAAATGTCGAAGCTGCAGCACAAAAATACAAAAAGAGTTTGAATGGGAGATCACACTAACTGAACTCTGTAAAAAAAAAATGATTACAAGAAAGTTAAAATAACCTACTTTTGGATCCAAACATTCTGCAAAGAAAATACACCATGCCTTGACTTCACAGCATGGATCTGCTTGATAAATTATTTCTGAGTACTGACAGATATGTTGTGTTCATTTTAAAAAATGACTAAACACTTAGAAACCATGTCACTGGATGTTAGGGTAAAACAAGGACACTTGGCTTCACAAATATAAGATAAATGATTGTCATAATCTGAATAGAAAGGTCTTCCTATAAACCATTCATGTTCTTGTAGAGGATTTGTCAGGCTTCAAAAACCAAGGAAGCCATGCTGGGTTACTTCTAAGCAGTTTGCTTCATGGTTCCTCACGTATAGACAGGAATCTTGCTGTTAAAATTTCTGTTTTATATAAAGCACCACAGAGCAAATAAAGAATACAGTCACTATGTGCTTTACTGCTCAACCATTTTAACTGTAACAGGAAACTAAGAACAAAAGAACATAGAGTATATACCATAGATCCAAACTTGTAAACACTGCCATCTACTGGCTGAATGGTATTATAAATATTGCATAGAAATACATTCCAACAATGAATTCAAACACTTGCCAAACTAAAGCAATTACTTGTTTGTGGATAATTCTCATTCAGGTCACAGTTGTCCCAAAGATGTTTTACAAAGGGCAACTAGATTTCCTTGTTTTTTTCTTCCCTTGAAAATATTTCACTTCTCATCCAAGAAGCTTCTTCTGTTCTGTTCCAACAAGACTTTTCTAAACTTTGCTGTCTTTCGGCCCTCTGGAATGCAGCCCCTCCCTTCTGAGAATCCAGACTACGTTCCACCACATCAACTGAAGGGGAGAAATTGCAGAGACAAGTTTTGAAGGTGCTTTCAAATTCAAATTTTCAGATTCTCACAGAAAGAGAAGTGATTTGAAAACACGGGTAGTGTGCATTCAGAAGATTCCTTATGGAACTTAATGTTCTTCTTTGACCTCAGCATTCCTAACAGCCATGTTAACCAGGGGGCATGCCTCCAGGATTCTTATGACTGTGCAGTGCCCAACATTCAGTCTATATAGGGTGTTTCTGAGCATACAGGAGTGCAAGGGTAGCACCTTTTTTCCACACTTTAAACCATCTGCATAATTTCTTGGAATCTCGCAGTGATTATAGAACCAGCTGCCTTAAGGCACAGATTGTTATCTTTAAAATATCATCCTATCACAAAAAAAAAAAATGAACTGCTAGTGCAACAAAAGGTGATCTGGCAATATGGGGTGGAAGCACAGTGTCATAGCAATGCTTCGAAATCTGTTATATTTTAAGGACCTAGGTTCCTTAAGCACAAGCAAAGCTTCCATTTCAAAGTAGAAATAGCAATAGCACTTAGACTAATATACCACTTCACGGTGTTTTACGGCCCTCTCTAAGCGGTTTACACAGCCAGCCTCTTTCCCCCAACAATCTGGTTCCTCATTTTACCCACCTCGGAAGGACGGAAGGCTGAGCCTGGTGGGATTTGAACTGCCAAATTGCAGGCAGCTGATAAAGCTGTATTGTTCAACTGGACCATAATGTTTTATTAAGGGTTAAGTATAAACATGATCCATATCAATGCTGCTGGTATGTATTTAATAATAGGGCCATTCTAGAATCTGAAAAAAAAAACCCTCCATGCAAATTTACAGGCAGGCGGACAAGCAGATATCTAGCACACACATCTGGTGTGCCACTATATGCATCAGTCTCTAATATTAGCCATTTTGGTATATGACCTATTGCAAAATATGCACTATATAATTGTTATATGTATATGGGTTTTCTTAAGGGGCATTTGAGCCTATGAACTATGAAAGTGCGAGATGTGAAGCATTTATAGCAAAAGGACCTCCCTTCCTAAAAGCTACTGACCCTCAAACAATTCAGTCTGTTTCAGGTTTAAAATCTTGGGGTGGGGGGGAATATTTTATATTTCATATTTTATATGAGTAAAACAAGCATGTAAGCAAACAAAACAAACTTCAACAAACTAAGGTACTGATTCTTCAAAAAATCCAGCAGTTTTTCTTTTTATCCAATAAATATACAGTATTAGTGTGACCCAATGTCTGAACCATATATTTTTTTACTCACTACTCAGAACCATAGCAGCCCATTATTCTTGTATGCCCTGGAGTTCTGTAGATGCATTAGGAATACAAATCACAGAATTTCCTATCAGTATGGCCCAAAGTAAAATGGGATACAGTTGTAGAACGTGTTCAGAATTTCCTTAAAGATGATTACAAGCTCCATAATCTTGTACAATACTGGAGTGGGTAATATCATATACAATTAAAACCGCAGCTGTGCTTGTGTTCAGTTTGCGTGTGGGTGGGTGTGTTTCATTGTAAATTGGCCTTCTTTTCATCTATCTCTTCTCCTTGTTCTCCACGCCAGGTTGCTTGGAGATGTTGAATATGTGCAACACGTATGATGAATGGAAGCATCTCCTGCCTGCATGCATGCCTTGATTGTCTCTGTGAAAACAGAGGAGCCAGTGAATTTCGCAAGTGATATATATGCAGATCATAAGAGAGGAAGGGAGGGAAGAACCGAGTGAGCAAAATCTCCTATTACAAACACTTCATACCAACGTCAGCGCTGTCCTTGGTGCTGATGCTTAGCATCTCTCAGCACTACCAATGTCATGGGTAAGCCACAGTTTTCCTTGGCTATCATGCCAAGAAAATGCCAGATCTCCACCTCTGGAATTTTTAACACATTTAGAAATACATCAACAAACTGGAAATAGTTTCTGGCAGATTCTTGAACGTTTCCTCTTTTTTTCTTTCTTGATATCTATCATAATGAATAATCATAAATGTAATGTATTTTTTTATAAAGAGGTATGTATTTTTTTTTTTTTAGAAAAAACAATAAGAAAATGGAAACTAGTGCAAGTACACTAATGATTAGCAGATTCAATTCAGAAGGTTTGACCTGGAGGTTATCAAGCTTCCTCAAACACTTCAAATAACCAGATGAAATATAATTAGGACTATCATACCTGGATTGCAAATTATATCCGACCATAGGATGGAGCCAAGAGTTAGAAAGTCCATGTCTCTCTGCTGCCATCTAGTGGTCATCTGGAGTATTGAGTGCAATGGTTCTATTAAAGCTGGGCCCACAATGCCAAACTTCTTATGGTCTCCCTAAATTTCTTGGTCTTCCTAGATTTCAATTTATGTACCTCAATGGTTCTCATTCTGCAAAGAAAAAAAAAAAATAAGGCGAGATATTTGAAGTTGGATGTGTTTGTTTTTTTTTCTTCTTTTTCTTTCATCAGATCTCCTTGGTTACAAATTTCTTCTGAAGGCATGCTTCTCTTTATGATCTCAGGACATTCCAGAGGTGTCTGCTTTCTTTTTTTTTTTTGCAGCAGAAATGAGTTCCTTGGGGGTGTTTAATTTCAAAAGCTGATGTTAAAAATTCAACATGCAATTGAAATATTCAAAGGCACTCCTATTAAAACCCAAACAGGAACCTAAAATGATTTCAGAGACATGTTTAACAGCAAATTATGCAGTTTGACCCTCACTGATGACTAAAGGTAAGTAGATGAGAGCCCACCAGAAAATCTGACTACTTTAACTGGAAACTAAGAAACAAAACTGAAAAGTGAAAATAATGTTGCAGGAAGAAGGAAGGACAAACCACCCATAAGAAACTCCCTAGCAACGTCCATAAAGTCCCTGGGAGTCTATTTAGTGATTTGACAATATCAAATCAATCAATAAACATTACACTCTATTTTCAAAGCATATTTTACCCTCTTAATATCCTTTTACATACTTGTTTCTAGATGCACATTTTTATTCCAAAAGTTCTAAACAATGCCACAATAATATTTAATTGCCAAGCAGGAAAAGTAGGTATTGAGACATAAAGTTACATGAAATTATCCTCATGATTAGTTTCCAATTTCCTGATTCTCAGATTATTGTTTGTTTATTGGTTTTTTTAAGTTGTCATAGATAAACATGATACTCATATCTAGTCACTGTGATATGACTCTGCCTATATATCAGTCTAGAGCCCTTGAGTCCCAGCCCAAAGGCAAATGGAAAATAAGGAAAGGAATAAGAAGGATTTTTGTGAAATATCCTTCTTATTTCTTTCCTTATTTTTATCTACCATAAAAAAACGTAAAGATGACCCCCAATAAGATTGACTTGCAACTCCTGCAAGATTGACTTGACCCTCAAATGACTCCTGGAGACTTCCATTGGTGAACAGATTGCCCTAGAAGCTGTTCCCACATAACCCTTGGGAGATGGTCTACAGACCAGAATACTCTAAATGCTTGAGTTGACCTAAGATGATCTCTAGAGGCTTGGGTTGACCCCCAAATTAACCCTCCAAGCTTGAGTTAACCCCCCAATTTTTATTGGAATATTTCATTAACACCAGAATAACCCCCTATCATTTTTCTCCCAATTCTAGTTTTCTTCCTTTCTTCTTTTTGTATTTTAGCTTTCTTTCTTTCTTTCTTTCTTTCTTTCTTTCTTTCTTTCTTTCTTTCTTTCTTTCTTTCTTTCTTTCTTTCTTTCTTTCTTTCTTTCTTTCCTTTCTTTCCTTCCTTGCCTCTCTCTCTCTCCCTCCCTCCATTTTTATTTTAGTTTCCTTCTTTCCTTCCTTCCTTCCCTGCCTCTCTCCCTTTCTCCCTGCCTTCCTTTATATGTTAGTCTGTAAAACTTTGAATAACATATTTCCTTCCTTCCTTTTCTCCCTCCCACCCTTCTTTTTTTTTAGTTTGCATTCATTTGACTCTTATTTGTAAAACTTTCAGTAACATTATATTTTTTAAATGATGCTTTGTGAACCAGCCTGACGATTAAATTAAGTTTGGGAAAGGTGACAGATCATCCAAAGAAAATCCAGATCCAGAGGAGGAACAAAGCATTTTAGAATTCTTTGTAACTTTCTATTGCAAGGCCATTCAATTTGGCAAGCATCCCATTTTTCAAACTGGGCAATTTTAGGACTGATAAATATTGGAAGAAAAAGTCATTCCATTCCAATATGGACAGGGTAAGCACCTGCCTTTGCAGAAGGGGAAGGTAGCTTCAATAATGTAAATGCCTCTTAAATTCTCTCCAAATTAAGATATATGAGGAAAAATAAATGTGACCCACAGAAAGGACTCTGGCAGGCAAAGTATAGCCTCCAGCTGCAGTTCCTTTTTTCATTCCTTTCCTAGATTGAAATCTGGGCAACTTAAGGTTGTTATTTTAAAGGGCTGATTCAATAAATGGCACCTTCTTTTTAACTTTCTGTTTTCAGCAGCTCCGTATTATATAGAAATTGCCCTAAGGGGAAAATAATTTTTGCTTTGTGTGTTCAATCCTTTCCCAGTTTTTTGAAACAGATACATTGCTGGACTCAGATAACGAAATCAGCATCAATAAAGTCTCCTACTGTTTATGATTATGAATGTATGTATGTATGTATGTATGCATATGCATATTCATATGCATATGTATACACACACGTGTGTGTGTGTTGTTTGTGTTTGTACGTATATGTGTGTTAGGGAGAAATGCTGATCTCTTTGTTTTGTTGCTTTTGCACAAGGCAGCCATCCCTTGCTCAGTGCATAAATTAATCAACTTCCCATGCTTCACTTTAATGATATTTCAATCAAAGCAATCAAATCTACATTGAAGCAAAAGGTTGAATTGAGATCCCACTTACCTTCAACCTGATGAATCAAAGTTACTAGGCTGCTCCAATCCTTCTGAGAATGGCCTGGGCACACACAGAGGTGCCTTTCCACCAGAAGGAAATGAATAGCTATCTCACCATCCTGCTTCCTTTGTCCAACCCCCTTAAACAGGAGGTTGGATTAGAAGACCTCCAAGGTCTATTCCGGAATATTCTGATGAGCTTCTGGATGATGACAGATGATAACCATTGGACTGTGGCTCAGAAGAATAGAGGCAGAATTCCTGACTTTAGAAGATAAGATGGACCAAGATATGTTCATTGAAACTACTACATTTATGTGGAGGGCATCCTGCCCTCCATTCCCATGGTCTAGGAACCTCTGGACCACAATTTGCTTTGGAGCAATCCCTAAGTATGTTGAAGATTGAAAACAATGAACCGAAGAAACTTCTTGGATCAGAAACAAGATGTTTTCAAAGAGGGGGGAGAAAACCCCAAGAAAGTCCACTTGCCTTTTGGAAAAAGCACCTTAGGGACAACCATGACCTGGATGAATGAACATCTCCATAAACATTGAAAACAGCCCTTTGAAAAACTTTTGGAGTAATTGCATTGCAGATATCCTACCTGAAAAGAAGACATGCCTTGGATAGGTTTTATTAGGAATTATTTCAGTCAATTTCACATCATTTTGTGTGTGAAACAGAAATGATTTACCCAAGACTGTTTGCAGGAATTGTGAGCAGTGGCTAATTAAGCTGAAGGTTACTGAGACAGGATAGCTGCTGAGAGAGTTACAATCTTTTGCCAATTCCTGAGAGTAGTGGCTTCTGATGATGTTCGGATTTCTAGTGACTACTTCTCATTTATATGTTGGAAACCACTAATATGCTTTCTTTTTCTTTCAATGATCCTGTAATCCCTTGCATCAGGTTGGAGTCAGGGAGACTGAATGGAGTTGAGCGTTTACTGGCCGGATGCTCTTCCTGATGCCTACATGGAGTTCACAGCAGACAATTACTCATTGCAGCTAGAGAAAGAAATATCTGCCTAGGATCGAACTCACAGCTTCCTGATTGTGATGTGAGAGTTCCACCTCTAGGCCACCATTAAAATCTTCATAACCACTTTAAAAAGATGTAGCAATAATATACTATGTACCTACCATTCCTGACCCAACAAATTGAAACTTACATATAAAAGAAAACAAATGGGGGAAGATAGAAAAAAAAGAAAGATAAAAATATAAAGAAACGACTTCTAAACAATTTTAGTTAAAAGTATAAGTTATAGTACAATTAGTTAAAAAGCAGTTATATTTTAACCTCTCTCTCTCTCTAGCATGACATCATGATTCTCATATTTCTACAATTTATCCTGCCTAATCATTATCCTGCCCACCTAGCAGTTTGAAAGCATGCAAATGTGAGTACATAAATAGGTACCACTTTGGTGGGAAGATAACAGCATTCCATGTGCCTTTGGTATACAGTCATGCTGGCCACATGACCAAGGAAGTGTCTTTAGACACTGCTGGCTCCCTTGGCTAAGAAATGGAGATGAGCACCATGTCCTAAAGTCAAGCACAACTGGACAAGAAAACCTTTACCTTTTTAATCTTAAGTAGCTTTTTCTCTGGTAATATTACACTAATAACTAGAGCATACAAAACATTTGCTAGACCAATACTCAAATACAGCTCGTCAGTCTGGAACCCACATTATGTATCTGATATTATTAACACAGTTGAGAAAGTCCAGAAATATTTCACAAGAAGAGTTCTCCACTCCTCTACTTGTTGCAGAATACCTTATGCCACCAGACTTGAAATTTTAGACCTAGAAAACCTAGAACTACGCCGCCTTTGGTCCGATCTAAGTATAGTATATAAAATCATACATTGCAATGTCCTACCTGTCAATGAATACTTCAGCTTCAACCATAACAACACAAGAGCAAACAATAGATACAAACTCAAGGTTAATTGCACCAAACATGATTGCAGGATATTCCCCAAACCCCAAAAATTTTAACCTTAGACTGTCCACTATTGACCTCACCCTTTCCTAAGAGGTCTGTAGGGGGTGTGCATAAGCGCACCAACGTGCCTACCACCCCTGTCCTATTGTTTCTTTTTTTTTCCTTATATGCATCCATGTATTCATAACTATGTTTTTACTGATATCTATTATCTTGTAAACAATTGATAAAAATAAATAAATAAAATAAAAAATAAAGTGTCAATAGTAATCATGGTTATCAGTCCGAGTATTATTCCAGCAAGACCAATTAATGCTTCAATCATAGCTTCATGATCCCTACTTACAAAATAAATTTAACCACTGTTTCTAAGCACACCATTTTAGTTAGCTCTTTCCAAGGTTCTTTACAGATGTTCTGACACATAATATGCTCAAAAGTAATTTTGTGATGATTAATATAGAAAAAAATGATAGATATGGGAATTGGGGACAAGTTTGTGAAGTTCTCAGGCAATAGTTTTGGAAGTGGTTTAACATCACTTCATAGGGCAGAGAGAATGGAGACACCCAAAGTCAACCAGCTGGATCCATAGCTAAGATAGACTGGAACTGTAGCCATGCTGTCCATTCAGATTTACAGTTTTGGCAGACAAGACAATTTCCCTTCATCTCTACAGTGGAAAAAAAATAAGAAATGAAAACCTCAAAGGCAATGAAATAAAGGAAACCAATATCTGGTTACAGGGTTTGAAAAAAAAAAAAAAGATTCTGCGAGAAAGGAACAAGTAAAACCTGAGTATGAAATGAATTGGAACTGAATTTATTTGCATTGAGAATTGAACACAATTCACTCAGTAAGAAGACAAAGAACACTGGATGAACAATAGAAAATAGAACAACTCCCCCAAACATTTATGCATCTTTTTTTAAAAAATGTGCTTCTGTTGTTCAGCTCTCAATCACATTTATTTTCCCTTAACACAATTAACAAGATTCTTTCTACCTCCTCGGTTTTGGTTATTTATTAAATCTGCTAACCATTCAAATGTATTCAGAAGTTCAGTGGGATTTATTCCCAACTGAGTAGAAGATTGCAGCCTATATCCTTCTTGTAAAAGGATATTTCCCTTACATATAATCTTATTTAGGGGATAATTTATACAACTTAGCATGACAATGTTGCAGAATAACAAACAGTGCATACATTCTGGATCAAAAGAGCTCACTGATTGGAATCAGATTTAGTTCTTCTTAGGGTAGATCTTTTGTAATGGATGGGACTTGATTTAGTCACAACTAATTGGCCCATTGATTTCAATCAATCTACTGAAACATGGCGAATTTGAATCCATTGTTTCTTTCAGACAGTGTAAGAATTTGTCAATCTCATTGAATTGATGTAAATGACTTTTCATCTGACTTTTGTGTATTGTTTCAATAGAATCATAGGACCGGTTCATCAAAACATTCATCAAAGTCTTCATATTTAGCTCCTGTTCAGTGTGGAAATTCATTCTTGGTAGCTGGATACCCTTTTGTCACTGTTCAAATGGATGTCAAAACTAATGTTATGAGAGCTAAACTCTTCCTAGTTATAAAATAATTTCTTCTCCTCCGCCTCCTCTTTCTTCTCCTCCTCTTTTTTCTTCTTCCTCCTCCTCCTCCTCCTCCTCCTCCTCCTCCTCCTCCTCCTCTTCGTCCCTTCCTCCTCCTCCTCCATTTACTTCCTCCCTTCTTAGCTGAACAACTAAGATGACCTTCATGCCTTTGGGGACCCTTCTAGGAAAATATATAATGAAATATGGAAAAAAATGTGTGTTCTTCACTCACCTGTCCCAGGAACACCTCCTCACCATGAAGACATAGCCCTGCAGTGTTTTGGGGAGGGCAGGTTTGTTAGAATATAGCAAAAATATCTACAAAAAATTGAAATAATGCATTTTGGAATATATTTCTCTTCGAAATAACTTTCATCACAATCTATTGATTGTTTCTTTTATGTAATCTGGACAGAAATGCAGCATTAAGTGTAGATATTAAAAGGCCAATTTATCATTGCAAACATAAATTGAAAAAGTAACGGTCAAGAATAAGAATTATAATGCATGAATAAGATTCCGTGGAACATGCATGTCTCCTCACCCACTAATTTCCAAAACATCTTAGAGATTCACCTAAAACTCTGCTAAGGTTTTGTGGGCTGAGATGAATATCAGATTTTTTTAGGACTTGATAATTCTTCATTGCTGCCAGAAACCAGCCTAACATGATATGCACCTTCTATAAATCAGATTTCAAATCATTTCTCCTGTTCTGCACAGTTCCTCTTGAATCCCTTTCTGGTTTGACAATTTTCACTCATTTTTACATAAAGAGAAAATGTGTGACTGTCCTTTGTCTACCAGATACTCTACTTTGATTATCATTTTTCATTCTTGACTTTACCTCTAAGCAGCAGTAGAATCTATAGAATCTCTTCTCCTTACAGGCTGCCCTGAAAAGTAATTTTATCCAAAGGCTCTGAAAGAAGCTCGACAGAAAATTCCTTCTGCGTAGAGTCATACCATAAAAAGCTAAAGCTGTCTCTTGTCCAGTTGTGTATTGACTCTTGGGATAGTGCTCATCTCTATTTTTCAGCCAAGGGAGCCAGTAGTGCCTGAACATGCTACTGCTGCCATGACTATATGTCGAGGTGCACAGAATGCTGTTACTTTCCCACCAAAGTGGTACCTATTTATCTACTTGCATTTGTATACTTTCAAATGGCTAGTGTTGTGGCCCACTGGTGGCTGACGGAGCTGGCAGCAGAGTCAGACAGTAGTGAGGAGGTTGGGGAGGAACCTGGGCCAGTCCTGGAGGCTGAGGAAGGCTCGGACGAGGGCTCTGCATCAGAGGCAGGGATGGGCCAGGGCAGATTGGCAGTCAGCAGCTGCCTTTGGGCTCAGACAGCAGTGAGGCGGGGGACCTTCTGGAACCGGTTCCCACCCTATGCATGTGCAGAGCTGCCAAAAGGAGCAATTAGGAACTCAGGGTCAACGTGGGAGTAAGGCCACAGGTGGAAGGTAAATGGCCCTTCCCATAGGGATTAAGAGAGGAACAAAAGGGGAGGGGGCTTTTGCAGGAAACAACAAGTTAATTCGTTCATTTGTTCCATCCTTGTGGAGATTTGTCTGTGTAACCAGCCCTTCCCTGTCAGCACTGTGTGTGGGACTATTTACCGAGCAGCTTTCCAAGATTGATAAGGTCTGAGCTAATTAGTATAAACAGATCAAACAGATAATCAGAGTTGGAAGGGACCTTGTAGGTCATCTAGTCCAACCCTCCACCCAAGCGGGAGACCCTACACCATTTCTGACAAATGGCAGTCCAATCTCTTCTTGAAAGTCTCAAGTGATGGTGCTCCCACAACTTCCGAGGGCAACTTCTGTTCCATTGGTTGATTGTTCTCACTGTCAGAAAGTTTCTCCTTATTTCCAGGTTAAATCTCACCTTGTTCAGTTTCCATCCAAGTATACCTTTGCAAGACTGTTTACCAAGCCGTTGGCTAAATGTGAGTGCACTAAATTCACATTAATTTTAATAAAAGAGTTTTGGCAGGACTCAGAGTTGGCTTAGTGCTTTTGGGGGAAGTCCAGGGCAGAACAGCTAGTTTGGCAGGAGCTGAGGCCAGGACAGGAGCTCACCCCATCATGCAGTTTTAAAACGGCGCATATTTTCCTCACTTATGGAATGTTCATTATCTAGGATCCATACCTACCTCTTGAGAAGAATGAATTCCAAAAAAGTGAAGCCACTTAATGGAAAAGATATATTATTCTCCTCAGTTCTGCATAGATTCCATATGGTCAAGATAGTTTTGTCTGAAACAACCTATATGCCATTAAGGATTTTGAAAGGAATGACCATCACTTTGAAGTGGGACCAGAAATCTACTCTTACATGCTTTTATTTTTGTTTCTTATTGCTTATTGAAAGTTTTTAGGAGGGCAAATCCAAGGGGTCCTTATGAACCAGAGATAACTGATGCACTCCAGGCTGTAGGAATCAAAAGCCTGAGGAGATAACTGAAGATAATAAGTATCTTTGGTTAACTTCTTGTTTTTCTCTGCTTCTGTGGATTTACTAAAATGCTGCCCCAGCATCAAGTGACACCAAGATCAATTGTGCCTCAGCAGTGTCATAATTCTGACTGTCCTTCAAATATAACCACACTCAACAGCAGTGAAATCCATCATAAATATGAGTCAGTTGCCAGGCATCTGAATTTTGATCACATGTCCGTGGGGGATGCAGGAATGATCATAAGTGTGAAAAATGGGTCATAAGTCACTTTTGTCAGTGTAACTTTTTTCATTATAACTTTGAATGGCCACTAAATGAATTGTTGTAAGTTGAGGACTATCTGTGTATGGTTTTGTAGGTATTTCATAATACAATGAAAAAAAGGTCATAAAAATGGGTCAAAATTCACTTAACAATGGTTTCGCTTAGCAAGAGAAATTTTGGGCTCTGTTCTCATCGTACACCAAGGATTACCTGTTCACATAATTCATCTCCAAGAAAGTGTTTAGGGCATAGAGAGTTCCATTTAAAAACAAATTGGTTTTTGCAACTCAGTTTTCTGTGTACTGAGAAGTAAATTGCATTTATTTTTTTTGGACAGGCTTTGCTTCCAAGGGAAGATGCATAGTATGGCCAGATTAAAGTTCTGTCCGCATTTACTGTGACATTCCTTGAATTAAACCACTTGGGAATGATTTTTTTTAAAGTCAATTGTAAATATCTGGATGGATATTTCTGAACTCTGCAAAAACTTGTTTTTAGGAGGGATCATAAGTTAAACAGCATATCATGTAAATGCCAAAAGCTGATGAATTCTTTCCCCTATTTTTCGACAGAAAAACCGGTCCTATTTCTAGTGCTATAATAACAGCTTTGTACTTGGATTTGGATAGATAGATGCGGTATCTGCCATCCCGCATCTGATGGGCGGCTCATGAAAGGGAGCGAAGGGAAGAGAAACGACAGGAAGCGAAGTTTCCTCTTGATGAGCGCACCCCGAATGTCTTGGCACACGCTCTTTTATTGTGCTTTTTTACAAGAAAATGATTTAATCAAAGCTCAAGTCAAACATGGTAATCTCATCAGGATGTGTATGTTTACAAAGCTGCATACCGGACAGATTAGTTACAATGTGGATAAGCTTATTAACAATCGTCTAGCTCCTTGTCCCTTGTACGTGCCTTGCAAAGGTCACTGAAGAGACAGAAGTTAATGAATACACGTGAATGATACAATGTTGCAAACACATGAATAATACATAGTTGCAATGATACATAGTTGCAATGATACATAGTTACAACAGATAGATAGATAGATAGATAGATAGATAGATAGATAGATAGATGATAGATGATACATAGATAGATAGATAGATAGATAGATAGATAGATAGACAGACATATATACATATACATATACATATACATATACATATACATATACATATACATATATACACATACACATACACACACACACACACACACACATACACACACACACATATATATATGCACACATACACATACATATATATAGATTTATACACACACACATAAATAAATGTACATATATATATATATATATATTCTACATTCTAACAATTGCCTTTTTCCCCCTCCATAACAATTAAGACAAATATTTACCTGTGCAATTATTATCTGTTTCCCCCTCTGTATTATTTGCCAGTAAACATTTTAAAAAATAAGCATTTAAAAAGGAATCAAAAAGATAAGACAATAAAAGAAATGAAAGAGCTTGGTAATCTGGTCACGAAAACCTATTTTTTGGCCCAGTGTAAAAAATGTCAGGCATTTAGCAACAGTCTTTTAATATGGATTCCTGTAAATTCTTACTGAGCCAACTGACCATGTCAGCCTGAGGAGGGGAGAAAATATTAAGAACTGTATCAATTTTTTAATAGCAAACTCAAAAAATACCTCTATTGTTCTCTGCCTGTGCAGATACTTCTTGACTTATGTCCACAATTGAGCCAGAAATCTCTTTGCTAAGTGAGACATTTGAGTTTTGTCCCTTTTTATGACTTTTCTTGCCACCGTTGTCAAGTGAGTCACTGCCGTTCTTAAGTTAGTCACATGGTTGCTAAGTGGATCCAGCTTCCCCATTGACTTTGCTTGTCAGAAGGTCTCAAAAGGGGAATCATGTAACTTCAGGAGGCTGCGAGCGTCATAAATGCAAGTCAGTTGCCGAGCATCTGAATTTGGATCATGTGACCTTGGGGATGCTCTCATAACGGTCATAAGTGTGAAAAATGGTCATAAGACACATTTTTCAATGTCGTTGTACTATGGTCACTAAATGAATTGTGGTAAGCCAAGGGCTGCCTGTATTTTGCAATGAAAAGAGGCCAGAGTTTGTTTTGAAGAATTTTTAAATGAACTGCGGTGGCGCAGTGGTCAGAGTGCAGTACTGCAGGCTACTTCAGCTAACTGCTGGATGCCTGCAGTTTGGCAATTTGAATCTCACTCAGCTCCAGGTTGACTCAGTCTTCTATTCTTTCAAGGTCAGTAAAACAAGGACCCAGATTGTTAGGGATAATAGCGCTGATTCCATAAAACACTTAATCTAAGAGCTATTGCTATCTTCCTTCCTTCCTTCCTTCCTTCCTTCCTTCCTTCCTTCCTTCCTTCCTTCCTTCCTTCCTTCCTTCCTTCCTTCCTTCCTTCCTTCCTTTCCTTGTAGTTAGAATGCAGTATTGCAGGAAAACTCTGCCCAGTGCCAGGAGTTTGATTCTGATTGTTTCAAAGTTGACTCAGCCTTCCATCCTTCCAAGGTCGGTAAAATGAGGACCCAGATTGTTAGAGGCAATAATGCTGATTCTGTAAACCACTTGGAGAGGGCTGCAAAGCACTGTGAAGTGGTATATAAGTCTAAAGGCTACTGCTAGTGCTATGTCTCTCCAGCACCACTACCTAAAAATATCATCCAATGAGCCAGACAATGAGATGGCTAGACATGAATTCTGCGATAAAAGGAAAATGGACAGTTCTGATCACCACTTTCATCCTCTCCTAAATCTGTTCTGATCTTTCTAATTCCCTGTTACTGTGCCTCTACATCCCACTTTTCAAATCTTTCCACGATGGAGAAAAATACAGTTAATAGCCAATACGATTAAATGTCAGGCTATGAAAAATGAGAGTCAGGATTGTAAAGACAAATGAAATAGCAGAAAATGGTGCAGACAAGAAAGCCATCCAAATTATGCAAATGTATTCATACGGGCACACACGGGCACACACACACACACGGGCACACACACACACACACACACATCCCGAGTCCAATATAGGAGACTATTTTCATTTAAGAAAGCGAACAGGAAATGGATACAGATTAGCTCAGTTTATGGTTTACACAATAGATATTTATTTGTTAAATTGTTTTTACAGATGTTAGAGCCAAGTAGGAGATGGCTCTAAACAGCTCAGGAAAATGTAAAATAAGCCTTTAAATTCTCATGTTCAGGAAGAAAAGACTATCCTTAGGTAGGTCCTCCTAGAATCTGATTAATTAATCCTGCAGTTTTTTCAGCTATGATAAAACTTAGAGAAAGAATTTTGCACAATGTCACATTCTCTCTCTCCTCTCCCTCCTTGGTTTTCAATGTCCTTATGAGGCATATTCCAGTAAATAATTCAAAAAAATCAATTGACAGAAATATGGATAGGCAATAGGTGAAATGGATAGAAGCTAGACAGATAGATATATTAGAGAGATAACGAATAATCAAAAATTAATAAAAAGACAGACAGACACACAGGTAGATAGAACATGCATAACAGGAAGAGATAGCTAGATAGACAGATATATTAGAGAGATAACGAATAATCAAAAATTAATAAAAAGACAGACAGACACACAGGTAGATAGAACATGCATAACAGGAAGAGATAGCTAGATAGACAGATATATTAGAGAGATAACGAATAATCAAAAATTAATAAAAAGACAGACAGACACACAGGTAGATAGAACATGCATAACAGGAAGAGATAGCTAGATAGACAGATATATTAGAGAGATAACGAATAATCAAAAATTAATAAAAAGACAGACAGACACACAGGTAGATAGAACATGCATAACAGGAAGAGATAGCTAGATAGACAGATATATTAGAGAGATAACGAATAATCAAAAATTAATAAAAAGACAGACAGGTAGATAGAAGATGCATAACAGGAAGGGATAGCTAGATAGACAGATATATTAGAGAGATA
Source organism: Hydrophis major (assembly GCA_033807585.1). NCBI lineage: Eukaryota > Metazoa > Chordata > Lepidosauria > Squamata > Elapidae > Hydrophis > Hydrophis major. Next base: position 104,817,458 of record CM066331.1, read on the forward strand.
ATGAATAATAGAAAAATTAATAAAAAGACACACACACAGAGAGAGAGAGAATAGATGAATAACAGGAAGGGATACCTAGATAGATGATAAATAGGCAGAAAAAGACAATATCAGATAGAAAGATTATATAGATAGTTGGTGATAGATAGATAGATGATAGATATAGATAGATAATCTTTATTACGGCTAAATAATTAAACATTCAAAATGTTTCATTGTCTGAATACGGTACATATAACAGTAACTAAAGACAACAGAAGATTATCTGGAGCAATCAACACGGGGAGGATCTGTTGTTTCTCTGACATATTCATGAATCTTCTTGAATGTTTTCAATTTTAGTGACACATAACTTTAAATGAGCTCTTTCAATTATTTTTCCAATTCAAATTTTGAGAAGTAATCAGCATCAGCAAAATTTTCAAAACCCGAGTTTTGTTTTTAATGCTGTAATAGAAATTTAAAAAGTGAACTTTTTTTAGTGCATTGTGGAGGTCATTCGTGCATTTTAGTACGAGTAAAGGACAATATTTGTAGCCCAGGGTTGCCATGAGGGCTCCTTCTTGCTTTCTGAATTGGGTTGTTCTTTTGTAGACATTTCATGACCCAAACTAGGTATCATCATCATCAGTGCTAGTCTTGTTTGGGTCATGAAACTTCTGCAAGAAAACAAGCAAGATCTGAGATTGCCGAGGACCCTACATGCATTTTAGTGCTAAGCAGATGGTACTAAGAAAAGGTGAGATGGATAATTTGGTTTATTGTGCTAAAGATTGTGCCCCAAAAGGAGGTGGGGCTCCCAAAATATGAAGATTATGAAAATAGCAAACAAGTGGAGTTCCTCCATTGAAGAATACAAAATAATCTCTTACTTACATTCCAGAACAAATAAAATAGATATTTTGTCTTGAGATGTGGCCACCCAGACAGAAGGACAGAGAAGTCCCCCCAAAAATGCAGCAAAAAAGAGACAGAAACTTGAACACCACTAATTCATTTCAATTCCAGACTGAGATTAATTTATGCTGCTAAAACACATAGAACATTCCTATGTTAAAATGAGACAAACTTTATGTCCTTAGAGTAAAAAATGTCAAAATTGTTATTGGCATTCTGGCAATTAGCAAACTGAAATGGACTGGAGTGGGTTACTGTAGATCATCAACATGAGATTTTCTAACTTGGACATGAAAACAAACAAAAACGAACTGAATTATTCAAAATTATTAATATCACTGTGTCAAAGTTGGAAGCAACCCAAAGCATGGCAGAATGATCTCAACACAAGTAAAGAACACGACAATCAATATTACAGTAATACAAGTCTATAATGCAATCACAGATGTTAAAGCTGAACAGTTTTATTGCTTTTTGCAACACCTCATTGATACAATAGCCCACTCCAAAAAATCATATTAGCTATGGGAAATTAAAATGCTTACCGCTGGAAGGGAAAAAACTCTTATGGTACAGTGCAAAATTTGGCTTCGGAAGACAACTATCCAATATAGTTCTGCTAAAGAAGATTAAGTGTGTAGAGCAAATAACTTCTATCAACATAAGAGATGACTCCTCATACGGACATCACTGGAATGAAAACATAAAACTTAAATTGACTGTGTATGCTGTGAGCAAAGAAGAAGAAGCAATGGTAAGTCAGCAAAAGCAGGACGAGAGCTCAGATGACAGACTGATTCTTGCCAAGTTGCAATTTAAACAAAAGAAAATGAAATCATTGGACCATCAAAAAAAGGACCTCAGAAACATCCCTTGTGATCATGTGGTAAATGTGGAAAATGGGTTTAATGAGTTTGATTTGATAGGTGGTGTGTTTGACAAAAGCTGGACTGAAAAGACTGACAGAATAAATAAAAACATCCCTATATGCAAAGGAAGAGGAAAGTTAAGTGGCTGCAAAAAACAATATGAACAGGAAAGTTGCAGCAGCAGCAGCAGGAGGAGGAGGAGGAAGAGGAAGAGGAGGAGGAGGAGGAGGAGGAGGAGGAGGAGGAGGAGGAGGAGGAGGAGAAGAAGAAGAAGAAGAAGAAGAAGAAGAAGAAGAAGAAGAAGAAGAAGAAGAAGAAGAAGAAGAAGAAGAAGAAGAAGAAGAAGAAGAAGAAGAGGAGGAGGAGGAGGAGGAGGAGGAGGAGGAGGAGGAGGAGGAGGAGGAGGAGGAGGGGGTTGGTATGGCATTATCTAGATAAGCAATAAACCTGGATTGCAAATAAATTGAAGAGAGCAAACAGATAGCAAAAAAGAAGAGATGCATTTAAGGAAATGTGGCAATCAAGCAGAATGAAAAACCCAAAGTAAAAAAAAAAATCTACTGCTGAAAGACGAGATGCTGCCTAAGAACTTTACAAGAAACATCCCTTCCTTAATTTTAGTGAGCGAAATAAAACTTTGGTTGATGGTCAAATATCATCATGGTCACAAGAAGTGAGTGTCTCTCTCTATATTGCACTAGTGAGGCCATTCTTGGAATACTGCACCCAGTTCTGGTCACCATGACACAAAAGAGATGTTGAAGCCTGAGAAAAAGCACAAGAGCAGCAATGATAAGAGGCTAAACCATATGAGGAACAGTTAAAAGAACTAGACATGTTTAGCCTAAGAAAGAGAAGACTTAGGGGAGACTTGATAGCATCTTCCAATTCTTGAAGGGCTGTCTTAGCCTCTGAGGGCAGGAAAAGAAGCAATGGGTGGAAACTCATCCGAGGGAGATTCAACCTGGAAATAAGGAAGAATTTCCTAACAGTCAGAACTATTGATCAGTGGAAGAGATTGCCTCCTGCAGTTGTGGGTGCTCTGTCACTGAAGATTTTCAAGAAAAGGTTGGACAATGTTTTGACCCAGATGGTATCAGGAGCAGTGGTGGGATTCAAAAGTTTTTACTGTGGGTGTGGCTTGGTGGGCATGGCTTGGTGGGTGTGGCAGAGGAAGGTTACTGCAAAATCCCTGATCCCTCCCCACCCCACTAACCTGCTTTCCAGCTCCATTCTCCTGTGCAGGGCAACCAAAAGAGACTCTGCCTATCAGCTGGGACTCAATGGGAGGCAGAGAAGACATGGGGTTGGCAGGCCAGTCAGAGGTGGGATTGTCCGGTTCTCTGAACTACTCAAAATTTCCACTTTGAGTTCTTCAGCACTGGTCACAACTGACTGAATCTGATAAGGACATCTGCCTTGAGCAGGGGGGTTGAACGAGAAAACCTCCAAGATCCCTTCCAACTCTATGATTCTCTGATTTTATGAACTTAAGTCTGACATTATGGAAAGTGAAATTCAATGGGCCTTACAGAATCCTGCTAACAAGAAAGCTGCTGGGTTGTTCCATGGCAGCTGAAATGTTCAAAATCTCCCTATGGGATTCAATTTCAATTCAACTTGCACTTTGTAAGCAGGTACTGGAAGACACAAGAGTGGCATTGAAAAATATATGGTTGTATTCCAATACTGGGGGAAGCGGGGGAAGGAAGCCATCAAAGCCTTTTTCAATCCAGCAATCAATTGCACTGATCTCACATACTGGAAGAAAAGGCTCCAGATATTGCAATCTAACTTTCAGATGTACTGACAGACATCCAAGCTGGTTTCAAAAGATACACAGAGGCTCCCGATATCATGTTGCTGACATCCAAGGGATCATGAAAAGGTTGGTTTTGCTTTCTTGATGACACAAAAGCTTTGGTTTATATAAAACACCACAAAATCTGGACCACACTGAGATTGGTACACTGGACCCCTTTATCTCTCCTATGAAAAATGGGTATGTTCACCAAGACTATGGACCAATTAATACTTTGACATTGGGAAAGACTGTGCTAAACTTGTGAGCTGTAATATTATTTCTTTCTTAATCATACTTGCATCTCATCTCCTGCAAACAGTTCTTCTGGTTACTAATATTAATATCATAGCCTCTCTGAAGCAGCTCATCTTTGAAATTTTGGAATGTCAAGGTGAGTTGAAGTAAGAGGTTAATGCAAACACATCCAAAGAGCTCGTGTTTGTTGCTGATGTTTCTTTCTTCTAAGCAGAGGAAATGAAAAATGTTATTCCAGCAGCTGGGTTAAACATAAAGTGTTCTATGAGTGTGTTATTGCTGGCTTAGGTTACCTGTGGTCCTTTGTCAGAAGAAACTGAGATTTTGCTACTTGGTCAATGTGATTTGGAAGTAGGGGTTAATTGGAAATTTGCCTTAAAGAACATCACCTAAAACTCCATTTAGTCAAAGTTATGGTTTTCCCAGGAGTAATTATGGCTGTGAGAGTTGGACCATAAGGAATCCTTATGCACAAAGAATTGATACTTTTGAATTGTGGTTTCGGGAAAGACTCTTGACAATCCCTTGGACTGCAAGGAGATCAACTCAGTTGATCCTGAAGAAAATCAACCCTTCTTTGGAAGGACCGGCACCAAAGCTGAAGCTCAACTACTTTGGCCATCAAATGAGAAGAAGAGGACTCCTTGTAGAAGACCCTGATGTTGGGAAAGATGGAAGGAGAAAGGAGAAGGAGTCCGAGATGATTTGATAGTGTCATTGACTAGGTGGTTAAAGATGTTGAGCTTGTCAACTGGACAGCTGACAGTTCAGGGCCCCCACAACAGGATGGACTCCTGTTCCTTGCTCCAGCTCCTGCCCACCTAGTAGTTCGAAAGCACGCAAATGTGAGTAGATTAATAGGTACCACTTTCATGGGAAGGTAACAGAGTTCCACACAATTTTCGTTTATAACCATGCTGACCACATGACCATGGAAATTATCTTCAGACAACACTGGCTCCCTTGGCAAACAAACAGAGATGGCCACTGTCCCTAGAGTCTGCCATGATTGAAGAGTGAACCTTTAGAGCTTAATATGACTGGGAAGAAAAGTGATTATCTGGACATTCATATAAAATAGTTTAGCATGAACATTCCAATAAAAGGTGCTCAATTAGAACCACAGACTTTGAGCTGTGCAGCTAGGAGACCACATATAGTTCTTTATAGTTACAACTTGGGGAGTTGCAAATTATCCTGACTGCAGGATAACTGCACCCCAGTTTTTAACCCACACACTCACTGCTACATCACACAAACTCTGTTCTTAATCTGTGCTGCACAGGTTTTGGACTATAGCTCCCATGGGTCTCAGTCAATACTGACTGGAAAGGATGACAACTCAATTACAACTTGAGCATATCAAGTCTGTGACTGAGGAAACTGTTTCTTTGCTACGTAGCCAACCTGATACCTTCACCTGGATCATGAAGCAATGACAGACTAGAGAAAGACTTTCAGGAGAGCCAGTGCTCATCCATTGTCTATTCTTGCAACTGACAAGTAGATGTCATTACTCCCTGTATTTATTCAGAATGGGACTGACGCAGTTTGCAAGACATTATTCTGCAGAGTTGAATTACTGAGCCATTTGGATGATAATGTCTCCTCGTTTTGAAATGATACAAACAAACCTGGTTTCTTTCTTATAGTTGAATGAAGAATGCTAACCAGCCACACTGACACTGGCAATAAAAAAGTGACCTTGATATAAAACAGAGGGCTGAAGAGAGAAGGGGAAACAAACCCAAACCACATACATGTGGTATTCTACAGAGGTTATTTCCCCCCCACACACACACACACATTGCAACCTGCTGTTTGATTTCAGGCGATTCCTTTCTTCTCTTTTTCCTGTCTGGGAGCTCTGTACAAAGAAAAGATCCTGCAATAATCTACCATTTTATCCCTCAGGATTGGATGAAAATATGTCTATAATCAAATATTAGAACACTGCTCTCATTTACTAGGGGTGACATGATAGCAATATTCCAGTATTTGAGGGGCTGCCACAAGGAAGAGGGGGGATGGGTCAACCTATTCTCAAAAGCACCAGAAGGCAACCCAGGAAGCAATGGATGGAAATCAACCAATGAGAGAAACAATCTGGAAGAAATTTCCTGACGGTGAGAGCAATTAACCCATGGAACAGAAATTGCCTACAGAAATTGTGGCGGCTCGATCACTGGAGGCTTTCAAGAAGAGACTGGACAGCCACCTGTCTGAAATGGGATACGGTCTCCTGCATGAGCAGGGTTGGATTAGAAGACCTCCAAGGTACCTTCCAACTCTGTTAAGTTTGAGCATGGGCGAGAAAAAATGGAGACAAGTTTCTGAACGGTGAACTTCAGCTCTTTATTTACATCGTGACTTGCTCATTTAATCTCAGTAAAACCCGCCTTATATAGGCAAACCCTGTAACGTTTAACCAATAACAAGCTAGGAGCGCTAGCTTTTATAACCAATAAGAACTCTCTGTTAAGGGCCAATCGGATTCCCCGGAACGGGCCAATCCGGTCCGGCCACTTAACAGCCAATCAGAAGTGCAGGGCCAGAACCCTGCACTTACTCTAAGCTCACACTTTATTAATTGTATTGCATACACAAGACCCCTTCCCCCTGGTTCCTTAGTTCAGGGTGCAGTTACACAGTCCCTTAAATAGGACGGTTGTCTTTTTAGTCTCTTTGATTTTCGTTGTATCGGCTGGTTGCAATCTTGCTGAGGTAGATTGTTGTCTGGCAGTGGGGCTGTCTCTGGTTCAGAGTTCACTTCTACATCGTTGCCCACATTTTCCTCGATTCCCTGAGGTGCAAACATTTCTCCCTCCGGCTCCACTTCCTGAGTTTCAATTAAATCGTCATTTCCTTCGAACGGGTTTCCTAGGGCTTCATCTTCTTCCGTACCTCCCCTCCCCCAGTTTGGTCATGGGGGAGTTGCGAATTGGCCACTGCAAGCCGCGACTGTAATTGGTCGATATGCCGTTTCCAAAGTTTATCATCAAGGCATTGCACGAGGTAGGATCTAGGGCCGGTTACACGTACTACTGTCGCTTCCACCCACAATGGCTCGCCCAATAGGTTTTTTGCATAAACCAGGTCTCCTACCTGGAAGGTGCGACAGCGGCCGCTGGATCCTAGTGGTTTCTCTGGTTCATACGCAGGGTGCAACCGGTCAAGATGGGAGCGGAGCTTTCGTCCTATTAGCAGTTCAGCGGGAGATTTGTTGGTGACGCTATGTGGGGTGATGTGTTGCAAAAAGAGGATTTGGTTCACCTTGTCATCAATGTTGTCGTAGTCTACCTTTTGCAAGGTTTTCTTCACAAATTGAACCATGCGTTCTGCTTGGCCATTGCTCGCAGGGTGCACCGGCGAGGTGAGCGCATGGCGGATGCCGCGGTCAGCAAGGTACTGCTCGAACACTAGTGCAGTAAATTGTGGGCCGTTATCAGATACCAGGACATCTGGTAATCCGTGGTTTGCAAAGAGCCTGTTTAGAATCTTGATGACAGCCTCGGAGGTCGTAGTCGTCATGCGATGAATTTCGAGCCAATTGGAGTAGGCATCGATGGTAAGCAGGAAGGTGTGGCCCTTGGTTGGCCCTGCAAAGTCCAGGTGAATTCGGGACCAGGGTCCACGTGGTGTCTCCCATTCAGTAGGCATGGCTTTTGGTGGGGCGTTACTGACTTCTTGGCATTTGGGACAAGCTTTAACCCACTGTTCAATTTTCTTGTCAATGCCCGGCCACCATGCGTAGCTTCGTGCAAGGGCTTTCATTCGCACGATGCCGGGGTGGCCATCGTGCAAAGTTCTCAGCAGCGCTTTTCGGAACCGTTCTGGAATAACGACTCTATCGCCCCAGATGACACAGCCTTTCTGGGAGAAGAGTTCGGTCTGTCGAGTTTTGAATGGTGTGAAATCATCTGATAACTGGTCCAATGGCCATCCGCATTCTACCCAGCCTAGGACTCGTGCTAGGGTGTGGTCGCGTTAAGTTTCTCTCACGATATCTCGGGCGATCAATGGTGGTGAGTTGAGCGCTTCGATTTGCAATGTGGTTACCGTTGGTGCTGGATTGTCGAGAGTCTCTGGAAGCGGTGCTTGGCTCAATGCGTCAGCATGGGGAATGGCCTTCCCCAGGCGGCATTGCAGCCGATAGTTATAAGCAGCTAAGTATTCTGACCATCGGGTCATCCTAGGGGATAATATGTAGGGAGTTGACTTGTCTCTGGCTATTATAAATAAAGGCTTGTGGTCAGTCACAATAGTGAAAACCCTACCATACACATATTCGTGAAATCTTTTCACAGCTGAGACAATTGCGAGGGCTTCTTTATCAATTTGTCCATAGTTCCGCTCCGTTTTTGACAGAGTCTTTGAAAAATATGCAACAGGGGCTTCGTTCCCATTAGACAGTATGTGGCTCAAAATGGCGCCCACCCCAAAAGGCCTAATTTTAACCGGTCCTGTAAGATTTTTTTTTGTAGGGGCTGCAATTAATACATCGTCAAAATAGGGGACCATGCCCTTAATCCCTTGCAATAACCTTTCCATAAGGCTCTGAAAAATTCCCGGGGCTACACTTACTCCAAATTGTAGCCAGGTACATTTAAAGGTACCTCGGTGCATCACAATAGTTTGGGCCTGTGCCGTTTTTTCATCTACTGGTAATTGCTGATATGCCTGAGCTAAATCCAATTTAGCGAAAACTTTCCCGCCCCCCAGGGAATGGAGGAGGTGCTGCACCACTGGAACTGGATGTGCATTCTGCTGCAGGGCGTGGTTCAAAGTGGCCCGGTAGTCCCCACAAATTCGGATTGACCCGTCTGGCTTAATGGGTGTTACAATAGGGGTTTCCCACAGGGAGTGATCGATGGGCTCCAACACCCCCTGAGCTATCAGTTTGTCGAGTTGTTCATCGATTTTCGATTTTAAGGCAAACGGAACTCGACGGGGCTTTAGGCGAATGGGAGCTATTTTTGGATCTAAGCTGAATGAGATCGGGGTCCCCTTGTACTCGCCTAAGCTGTCCACGAAGATGTCCCTGAACTCAGAGATAAGGTCTTCCTCCCAGTCACAGCCACCGACTCGATTTACGCCGGCCACTTCAATGCCGAGTGGCGCGAACCATTGGAGGCCCAGTAGGCTAGGCCTATCTCTATCGATGACCGTTAAAGGTAAGTATGCTGTGTGCTTCTTGAAAGAGACTCGGACTCGGCAGGACCCGACGATGGGGATTCAATTCCCCTGGTAGTCCTTGAGGATGAGGCGTTGGAAACAGAGATCTTGGCGTTGAATTGTGGGGATGAGTTGCTTGAGTGTCTTCCATGACACCATCGAGAGGGACGATCCCGAGTCGACCTCCTTGTGGCAAGGCTGGTTCTCAATGGCTACCGTGACTCGGATTTTCTTAGTGTCCAAGGCTGAGGCATGACCGATAGTGATAGTATGGTGGGCCTCTTCTCTCTGCAAAGCTCGATTTCTGTTGGAGTGGTTTACTGGCTCTCGCCTTACAGGACAGTTTCCTGTCGATTGGCAATAGTTAGCCCCTTTTGAGGCCTGGCTGGGTACTGGCAAGCTGCGGCAGACCCGTCCAATATAGCCTCATTTTCCACACTCATGGCAGAGTGCGTCGCGGAATCTGCATTTGGATCTGGCATGGTTGGCTCCAAAGCCAGCGCAAGGGTGTAAGAGCTTCGGCCGAGGGTCCCGGTTGGACCGCAGTCGATGGACCCCTTCTTCGTCGCTGTCTGATGACAAAGAGAGGTCCTCGTGGTGCGTTGTTGCTAGCTGCCCTTCTGAACTAGGTGAGATTTCGCTGGCCGGGGGTGGTACTGGAGCGTGGTTTCGGCGTATTTGTGCAGCTGACTTCTTGGTTGCTTCCGCTGCGGTAGCATCGGCAATGGCATCGGCAAGGCTGATGTTGCCTTTTGCCATCAGCTTGCTTTGGACGCCTGGTGCATCTAATCCCAGAACTATGCAATCTCTTAGTGCTTCTTCTAGATCGGTGAATCCGCAGAGGCCTCCCAATTTTCAGAGGTCTGCTATGAAGATGGCTACGCTCTCTCCCTTTAGCTGGCTTCTTTGATAAAATTCGTGGCGTCTCACGAGCGTAGGCCCGGTTGGGGTGTAGTGGTCTCGCAGGATAGGTTCGAGGTCATCCCAATCCATGGCCTTCACTTCTCGGGGTTTGGCTAGTGCCTTAGCCATCTTAAATACGGTTGGACCGCAATGCGTCAGGAACACTGCCCATTTCTTCCCGGCTGTGGCGTCCTTTAAGTTGTTCGTCTCTGGGAACATTTGGAAACAATCCATGTAAGACTCCCAGTCTTCTTGTGATAGATCGAACGGAGTGGGTGGTACGATGCCGCCGGACATGGTTCCGTTGTTGGCATCGTCTGTCACGTGCTCAGTGTTCTTCGAAGTTTCGTTGGTTCAGATGTCTCCACATCCCATCCTCGTCGCCAGTGTTAAGTTTGAGCATGGGCGAGAAAGAATGGAGACAAGTTTCTGAACGGTGAACTTCAGCTCTTTATTTACATCGTGACTTGCTCATTTAATCTCAGTAAAACCTGCCTTATATAGGCAAACCTTGTAACGTTTAACCAATAACAAGCTAGGAGCGCTAGCTTTTATAACCAATAAGAACTCTCTGTTAAGGGCCAATCGGATTCTCCGGAATGGGCCAATCTGGTCCGGCCACTTAACAGCCAATCAGAAGTGCAGGGCCAGAACCCTGCACTTACTCCAAGCTCACACTTTATTAATTATATTGCATACACAACACTGTTATTCTGTTAATCCATAGCACAGCTCCAGCATCATTTTTTTTTTAAAAAAGGAGTTTTCTATTGGTTCCCAAATAAACCTGTAAATTGTAGTTGTGGGAGAAAAGGACATTTGTGACATCTCTATTGAAATATACCAGGTAGGCAGGTAGATGGGAGAGAGGGAGAAAGAGAGTCTGGAACTCCCTAAATGAGAGCTGAATGTTATTAAGAATGGACTTAAGGGAGCTGCTTGATGGTGTCACAAGGGGACCAGCTACTTCTCCAAGCGGGTCTGAGTTTTGAGGGAGTTGTTTTAAACATTTAAGAATTTAAATTTAAGAAATATAAGTTCTGCTGTCTCACCTCACCAGGGGTGGGATTCAAAAAAATTAGCAATCATTTCTCTGCCCAGTTGCTGGGTAGGTATGGCCATGATGGGTGTGGCCTAGTTGGCCTGTTACACCATGGTGGGGAGATGCTTTTGCCCTCACTGGGCTCTGGAAGCTTTCCTCAAACCTCTGGGAAGGTGAAAACAGCCTCCCCTGGGCTCCGGAGATCCTTTGAAGGGGGTCCATTTCTGGACTTCCTGAGCCTCCAGGAGGCCCATTTTTTGCCCTCCCCAGACTCCACAAGCTTTCCTCAAGCCTCCTGGAGTGTGAAAACGGCCTTCCGGGGCTCTGGAGGCCCTCTGGAGGCAGGAAACAGGCCTGTTTCTGGCCTTCCAGAGCCTCTGGGAGGCCTATTTTCAGCCCTCCCTGAGCCTCCACGCAGGCCCTCTACTTACCTGGGGTCCAAAATGGGCTGTGTGGGCACTTCTGGGAGGAGTGGCGTGGGGTGAGTGGGGCCAGCCAGTCATCAGAACTACCAGTTCAGCGAACCAGATGTAAAATTAACATCCAGTTTGCTTGAACCGGTCTGAACCAGCTTAATCCCACTCCTGCTTACTGCCTACAGAGTATCGACCTGGCAACTAAAGTTCCAAACGGTGCACAGCAAGCTTCATACACAATCAACTTAATGTGGTGACACAGAGGGGTGTGCATCACCCTGGCTTCATGCCAAAGTTGTTATTTTCCAGCCGTTGTTCAAGTCAGGAAGAGTACGGCTTGTCATGCAAAGCCCCCACTGGAATTGTCAGGTCTGACATTTATGAAATCTAACTTTTTATTGGTAAAATGGAAGAAATGCTGGAGACATAATAAATATGGATCTTCCTATTACTATTTCCACACCACCACCCTTCAAGGCAGTCTTGCAATTTGCATGTTGTTTCCAGGCTCACATCACACAAAGCTTCACTGCATCTTTGGGATTCAAGAAGCTCGGCAGAAATGTGACATTGGAAGAGGCTCACAGCAAGTCCCCAGAGAGCAGGATTATGCTATTCATCCAGCAGAAAAGCCTCGTGAATCCTGACATGATCCAGCAAAAGCACACACGTCTTCCCATTGACTGATATATTATTATTATTATTATTATTATTATTATTATTATTATTATTATTATTATTATTATTATTATTATTATTATTATTATTATTATCTGGAATAGTCAGCTTGCACTTCACAAGCAAGATTAAATCCCATGAAGCCAGCAATGCTAGACCTACATGGGTTAGATCTTAATTAGATATCTGAGATTTCAAGAAGATAAGATCTTATGCAGGATCTGAGATTCATGAGTCAATTAATTGATGGGCTGTAATAGGAATACCTCAGACCTGTTGTGACCTTCCTTCCTTCCTTCTTTCCCCTTCCCCTTCTCTTTCTTTCTCTCCTTCCTTACTTCTCCTTCTCCCCTTCCTTTTCCTTCTCCCTTCCTTCTTCTCCTTCTCTTTCTTTCTCACCTTTCTCCCTTCCCTCCTTCCAAAATACCATCATTGTTTTCTCTGCCATGAATTTTCAAATGGTCCCCCTGTGTCTCTTTTATGCATAGGTGGCAGGAGGAAAGTTCTCCATTGTTGAAAACCCATTTCACGAAATCATTTTAAAAGAAACATTTTTTAAAACTGGAAAAAAATGGTAAAGTCTTGAGTTTCCACTTGCTATCATGGGGGCCCATGCTTGGCATGACTCTGAAGAATGACTTGCTGAGATTGAGTCTTACCTTGGCTGGGTTTTCTGCTGTGCTAGGAAACTAGAAAATTGCCACATCTCCAAAGAAAGAATCTCTCATCAAAGCTGGACAGAGTTTGGTCAGAGTTGTGGTTTGTCGAAAATAAATTTTGTGTTAGCTAATTGGGTAGCAAAGGCCTTAGCAAGATGGAGTAGGCTATCTTCTTGGCATGCATCATTTGTGATGTTTGAAACAAAGCAAGGACAGGTTGGATGACCCAGGTTATTTTTCAGTGATGGCCTAGATCTTCACAGACCTTCTGAGGAAGCACAGTACAACAGGTCTTCAGATCTAGGTTGCCAAAGGCACGATGCAACAGATGGCAGCAAAACTATAGAGAAACTTTGTTGATCTCATCTAGGTTTCAGAAGTCCAGCTCTGTAGAAGCCATTTTCTTGTAGCTCTCCAAGGTACTGTAATTGATTGACCTCAAGACTTAGCAAGATGGAGTAGCTACCTTCTCGGCATGGATCATCTGTGATGTTTGAAACAAAGAAAAAAAAATATTTCCAGGCATTTTGCCTGGAATAGAATGTAGGGTAGAATGAAGGCCCCTGACTTAGATGAATGTAAAAAAAACCTCAGATGTTATTTCACCAAAGTGTTAATCGAAGCTTGCTCTACCACTGACAAAATTGCAGTTTGTTTGTTTTTTTCCCCTAAAATCCAATGAATATTCAATTTTTGTTTCTTTTCCTTCTCGACAAGGTAGCATGCATTCAGATACTGGGGCAGAAAGACAGAAGGAAATTAGGATAACATTTTTAAGGCAATGGTTAATGATTTCACTTGATCATTTTTCTCCAAGCTAATGATCTATCTGAGCAAAGATATAAAAGATTATGACTTCACAGAAGAACAGGTGCCATCCTGGAACCCTCCTCCCACACAGCAACTTAAAATATTAATAAAGGAAAAATCATCTGGAAACATTTAATTTCCAGTGGTAATAATTACAATTAAGTATGAAAATCATTCCCAGGTTTCAAAGTTATTCCATTCAGAGTTAATTATGGCACATTGATTTTTCCATTACTGTGGCTGCTGATTAATCTCCAACTAGCTGTGCTACCTGGCCTGACTTTAAACACTTCCAGAAAAAAAGAAGAAGCAGCAAATTGTATTACAACATCAAAAGAGGTGGGGAAGGGTGAAAGAGAAAAAGAAGGACAGGATAACATTCTGCAAGGAGGAGAGATCCAGATGTAAAATTCACCATATGCCAGAAAAAAAATTGAGAACTACAGTCAACATGTAATAGGAGGACCAAACTTCACATGATGGATCATCCACTAAAAAACAATATGTCTCCATTTTGGGAAGGAGTGATTCCTCTAAGTCAGGGGTCTTCAAGCTTGGCAAGTTTAAGGCTTGTGGACTTCCAACTCCCAGAATTCCTGAGCTAACATGACTGGAGGAGGAATTCTGGGAGTTGAAGCCCACAAGTCTTAAAGCTGTCAAGTTTGAAGGCCCCTGACTTAGATGAATGTAACTGAATAGCGTGTCCTTTTGAAATGGAGGGAATCTAACAACGCGAATTAGAAATTAGATAGGAAGTTATAAGATTTGGTAACAGGAAGATAAGCAGCAGAAAACATAGGTAGGGGCAAAAGGACATGAAGGGCTTAAGGAAGATAGACAAACAGAACACATGGATAAAAACAAGATAGAACTCCCAAAACAGTCACAAGGAATGAAGGGGGGGGGGGAATCTTGATTTATTTTTTTACATTGTCGAACAATTAATGGTATGGAACATAGTCCCGTTACAGAATGAAGTAAATGAGGTCACCAAAGCTATTCAGACCGCTGCTTTCTGGACCTCAGATGCTGTATAACATCACATCAGTGTATGAAATTCCTTCTGGGTTTCAAGTTTTACATTCCTTCTATAGTTATTGGAAGTTTCTTTATTTAGATTATGATACTGATTTTAAGTATCATGCTTTCCCTTTTTAATGGAAGAGGATCTGGTCCGGAAAATAATTAAATTGAAGAAATTCTTCCAATAGAAAATTATGGCAATCCACATAAATAATGGAATTGGCAAAAGGAAATTCCTTCTCATTGGTTTCAAGGAGGGAGAAAATATCTTTCCTTTCTCCCTCCCTCCCTGTTTCTCCCTCTTCCTTTCATATATCTATCTGCCTGCCTACCTCTCTAAGTCTAATTGTCTCAACTTACTTCCTCCCTCCCTCCCTCCCTTCCTTCCTTCCTTCCTTCCTTCCTTCCTTCCTTCCTTCCTTCCTTCCTTCCTTCTTTCCTTCCCTCCCTCCCTTTCTTCCTTTTTACAGATCTTGATTGTCTTGATGTAGCTCTGTAATACAATGCTTTCACCAGCGGTTTTTTAAGTTTTTTGAGAAGGCAGCAAAGCCAGTGTATTATCTTCCTCCTTAACCTGAGCTTTCATTCAAGTGAAATAACACAAAAACTGAGACAAGATCAAAATATTCTTTTCCATCTGGGAGAAGTGGGATTTTAATACTTATGGAATCTATCTCTGATTTTCTCTTTTGCACAGAATGGCACAAATGACCCTGAATTTTATTTCATTTTTTATATGCAACGTTTCGGCAGAATCTCATCTGCCATCATCAGGCTTCTGTATAGTGTTCATCTGTGAGTCAGACTTTTATAGTGGTTTCAGATTTAAATTTGGGGCAGCCTATTGCTGTGCCAGAATGGTTTTTTCTTCATCCTGATTGGTTGGGAGTGTTAGTCTGTGTTTATTGGTCTTGGAGTTTGCTGTGTTCTGCTTGATTGGTATTTCTAATACCTTTTGTCTGTTTTGTATCTTGATTGGCTGGCAACATTGTATTCTTTTATTGGAGGCCTTTAGTGCAGCTTGGCTATCATTTGTTAGGAAGCTAGGTTTCATTTGGGTGCCTGGTTGGGGTGTGTTTAAGCTGGAGGTATCAGGGGGGATCTGTTTGTACCCAGGTGTTTGCCTGGCTAGTGGTGTGGAGATATTTTTGTTTGTGAGTGCAGGCTTCCATATGATTGACAGTCTGGTGGAATCATCTCTTCTATTCATGCTGTCTGGTCTTTTTTCAATCTCTATGGCTTCTCTGATGATTCTGTGGCTGGGGTTTTTTATAGTGGAAGAGAACTCAATCAAAAAAGAAGAACCGACCTCTTCCCTGGTCCAACACCTCAAAGCCACAAGACATGAGATTGACTTTAAAAATACCAGAACTATCACCAAAACTGAACACTTCAACAATAGAATAATCAGAGAAGCCATAGAGATAGAAAAACACCCACACAGCATGAACAAATGAGATGATACCTCCCACCTACCAGCCATTTGGAAACCCACCCTCATTAACAAATGAGTACCTAACATGCAAAATGACACCAGACTCACACCCACAAGGGCCACACAAGATACTACCACCACATTTCCATGTAGAAAGCAGACTCACACCCACACAGATGATGAGACATGACCATGGACCAGAAGCCATACTGCAGCTGCATCACTATCACTTCAAACCCCTCCAACCAATACATGAAGCGAACGGACGCCCACCATGAAGATGTGGCATGACCACGAATGTGAAGCCAAACAACAGGATCACAGCTCACCAGCTCAAATCCCCCAGCAACTAAGACTAACCTGAGCACAACCAAGCCCCCACCTGAACAGAACACACCCCCAGCCAATGAGAACACAGCCAACCCCCCAACCAATGAGAACACAGCCAACCCCCCCAAACAATGAGAACACATTCCCAGCCAATCAGAACACAGCCAAGTCAAAGATCCACATACAAATACCCACGAGAACCTCAGAAAACAAAGAGAAGCACAGAGCCGAAGATACAAGCCTGAAGATGATGAATGAGACTTCATCGAAACGTTGCCTAGATACTTTCAATCTTACATGGGAGAAAACCCGAATAACCAAAGATTCACATACAAATACCCGCAAGAACCTCAGAAAACAAATATTGCACCTCTACAGGGAGGAAACCCACCATCTGACCAGGACTTATGAAAAACTTGAAGTCCAAAGAGCTTCCATTTTATGTGACCTCACTCTGAGAAGCACAGAGCCAAAGACACAAGCCTGAAGATGATGAATGATACTTCATCGAAACATTGCCTAGATACTTCCAATCTTACGCGGGAGAAAACCCTTTTAAAGTTGTAGCAACGTTTCGGCAGAATCTCATCTGCCATCATCAGGCTTCTGTATAGTGTTCATCTGTGAGTCAGACTTTTACAGATTTAAATTTGGGGCAGCCTATTGCTGTGCCAGAATGGTTTTTTCTTCATCCTGATTGGTTGGGAGTGTTAGTCTGTGTTTATTGGTCTTGGAGTTTGCTGTGTTTTGCTTGATTGGTGTTTCTAATATATATATATATATATATATATATATATATATATATATATATATATATATATATATATATATATATATATATATATATTTCTTAAGTTTTCGTGGGTATTTATATGTATGGTATTCAGCTTTGCTTGGGTATTTTCCCACGTCATTATAGTTGTGCTTTTAAAGTTGTAGCAATGTTTCGGCAGAATCTCATCTGCCATCATCAGGCTTCTGTATTGAGCCAACACTAACACAGATGAACACAATTTAAGAAAACAAATATATATACATATATATATTCGTAGATTTTCACGGGTACAGGTATGCAGGTCTTGGCATGTTTGGGTCTTTTCCCATGTAAGATTGAGAGCATCTTGACAACATTTTAACAAGGTCCAACTCTCCATCTTCAGGCTGGCGCATGAAGCC
The DNA here is from genome assembly GCA_033807585.1 of Hydrophis major. Taxonomy (NCBI): domain Eukaryota; kingdom Metazoa; phylum Chordata; class Lepidosauria; order Squamata; family Elapidae; genus Hydrophis; species Hydrophis major. Next base: position 104,834,930 of record CM066331.1, read on the forward strand.
CAAAACCAAAAGCACCAGCCTGAGGGTGGCAAATGAGACCTTTTCGAAACGTTGCCAAGATGCTCTCACTCTTACACGGGAAAAGACTGAACATGCCAAGACCTGCATATATATATGCAGTGAGAGAGAGAGAGAGAGATCTTCCTCATTTGAAAAACAATGAGTCAGCCAATTTTTAGACACTCCTTTTCTTTGTATTAATTAATATAACAAAGTTCTCTGACAATTTTACTAGGACAACTTCCCAACCCTTTCCTCCCACTCCATACTAGATTTAGAAATGATTTTATTCAACCTTATACTCTCCTCAACTGATTATTGGATCCAATTTAGGAGACTCGTGAAATCTCTCTTTGACACTCTTCAAAATGGACTATTTAGGACATTAGATATTTTATCCCCTCTCACTCTTGATCTCTAACCTCAATAGCTAAATTATCTCAATAAAGTTTTCCCAATTGGAATATGGAATGTAAGTAGTTTTTTTTAATGGGTATGTCTTTTTAAATATAAAACAGGACTGGAGGTGACATGATAGCAGTGTTCCAATATTTGAGGGGCTGCCACAAAGAAGAGAGAGTCAAGCTACTCTCCAAAGCACCAGAAGGCAGGATGAGAAGCAATGGAAAGAAACTAATTAAGCAGATATCCAACTTAGAACTAAGGAGAAATTTCCTGACAGTGAGAGCAATTAATCAGTGGAACAACTTGCCTTCAGAAATTGTGGGTGCTCCATCACTGGAGGTTTTTAAGAAGAGATTGGACAACCATTTATCTAGAATAGTATAGAGCAGGGGGCTGGACTAGAAGACCTCCAATGTCTTTTCCAACTCTGCTATTCCTGTTAATATTGTTGACTCCAGCTACAGATATCATTTTATTGTTTTTTTAATGAACCATCTGTTACCTCTAGGTGGCAAGGAACATGTATAAACATACATAAACTCACACCTATAGAAAAACCTACATGAGGGGTCTTTGGTGCTCTCTGAACTTGGTGGTTTTCTTTTATTACCCAAATGAGCAGGTGAATATATACATAGGCCTCCTTACCTCTCTCTTCAATTTTCACCTAATGAAGAAATTTTACCTGCTTGCCTGAAATTTTGTAGGTAGCCTAAACTCCTAAAAGCATTTTCAGGAGCGACATGGCTAAATCAATAATTTCAGTTTCACTAATAGAAGGTAATAGCTTAAAGGAGAAGGCTACTGTTGTTGGGCTTGAAGGGACATTTTGCAATTTTGCCCTGCTTCTGAGGGGGGACCCCCTAAGAAAACCAATGCTTGGGATAAATTGGCCTCCTGTCTTTATTTCTTCCATCAAAACCAAAGGAGTTAATGAATTCTAATTGAAATAGCATTGGTATCTGATGGGAAACTATTTTCTTTAATGAGACTGTGTCGTTCTTCTACCTAGGCATCACTGGGCCATTATTTAGCCTTTCCTCTTGGCACCAGGAATAATCAGTCTTAAAAAGATTGTAAAGTTACTTGTAAATAGATAGCCAGTGAAAACTGATGATCCGCTGTTCTAAATTTAATTAAGTGTGTATTAAATTAGGGATTTTTTTTTCCCATCATGAACCTTTCATTTCAAATCGGGGATGTTTTAAATAGATTTGGATTTGCACACAGATGTACACCCACTGTGATAGCATTATACTAGTGGGTATTCTAAATTAGTAACCAGAAACAACCAGAAGCTTAATTTGCATAAATATAAATGCAATCCTCTGGCAGACATTTATTTTCTGGCAGACATTTATTTTCAGCTATTATAAATCCAGTGAGAACAAGATTTGGAATACATCTACTTGCTTTTCACACTAATGAACTTATCTGCTAGGTTTGGAGGGAATGTTTGAAGAATGGAACTTGCACACTTGATTAGGACTGATGACGTGATCTAGTTTGGGTAACGAAACGATTGCAAAAAACAACCAAGTGCTCCTCCTTATTTTGTGACATATGTTTCCCTTCCCTTAGTAAAGCCACACCTGGAATCCTGCATCCAGTTTTGGTCACCATGTTACAAAAATGATGTTGAGACTTTGGAAAATGTGCAGAGAAGAATAACTAGGATGATTAAAGACCTGGAGTCTAAAACACATGAAGAACAATTGCAGGATTTGGGTATGGCCACTCTAGGACATGATAGCAGTGTTATCATGTGGACATGATAGCAGTATTCCAGTATTTGAGGGGCTGCCAAAAAGAAGAGGGAGTCAATCTATTTTCGAAAGCACATGAACATAGGACAAGACACAATGGATCGGAACTCATCAAGGAGACAGAAGCAACCTAGAAATAAGGAGACATTTCCTGACATTGAGAACAATTAATCAGTCAAGGGCTTGCCTTCATAAATTGTGGGTGTCCAGAACTTAGGAAGGAAGGAAGGAAGGAAGGAAGGAAGGAAGGAAGGAAGGAAGGAAGGAAGGAAGGAAGGAAGGAAGGAAAGAAAGAAAGAAAGAAAGAAAGAAAGAAAGAAAGAAAGAAAGAAAGAAAGAAAGAAAGAAAGAAAGAAAGAAAGAAAGAAATCTGTCCAAGAATTGCATAAAACAGAATGGGGAAAAAATTACCGTATATACTCGAGTATAAGTCGACCTGAATATAAGCCGAGGCACCTAATTTAATCACAAAAAACTGGGAAAACTTATTGACTCGAGTATAAGCCGAGGGTGGGAAATGCAGCAGCTACTGGTAAATTTCAAAAATAAAAGTAGATACCAATAAAAACTTTCACTAGGACAGTTGAGAATAAGTTTGATGTTCACAATTTCCTCTTTGAAAGAGACCAGTAAATAGGGAACAAGAAGATGAAGAAAAAGAAGTGTGTTTTTTCACACTTTTCACACTGAAGTGAACAAAAATGGCATCATAGGAACAGGCTTATTCTCAGCCCAAAGGTTTGTTTCTGATTTCTTCCCTGATTTAAGGGAAATTTGGGAAACGATCTCACTATCATGAAAGGTTTGATTGATTCACTAACCCAAAAGATGATGATATGACAGTGGTAGGCAGGAGTCACTCTCTCCCTTGCAAGAAAAAACCAAGAGCCGTTCTTATGATCACTCTCTCTCTCTCTCTCTCCCCCCCCAATAAAGTCAAGCCCTTTCCAGCACACGCGCGATCCGCCCCCGCCCCTTTGCACCTTGCAAATGCAAAACCCCAGGGTTTTTGCATTTGCAAGGTGCAAAGCGGCGGGGGCGGATTGCGCGCACGTGCTGGAAAGGGCTTTACTGTATTACGGGGAGAAAGAGAGAGAGGGAGAGATCATAAGAACGGCTCTTGTTTTTTTCTTGCAAGGGAGAGAGTGACTCCTGCCTTCCACTGTCATCAACATTTTCTTATTTTGGGTTAGTGAATCAATTAATTTGGAAAATGATCTCACTATCAGAAAACAACGCGAGCTGCCACCACCACCTCCCCCTCCCCCTCCTCCCGAGTGGACTGAAAGCAGCTGGAGCTGAGGAAATGAAGCTGAGTGGAGCGACCTCAGCTCGCGTTGCTTTCTCAGCCTAGAGCTCAGAAAAGCCTCCCCCTCCTCCCCCTCCTCCCGAGTGGACTGAAAGCAGCTGGAGCTGAGGAAATGAAGCTGAGTGGAGCCGAAGCAACCTCGGCTCGCGTTGTTTTCTCAGCCTAGAGAAAAGGGAAGGGGGGTCATCTGGACCAAGGGTGAGTCTCCCCCTCAGTTTCCCCTGAAGGATCTTCCGTCGCTTTTGCCTTCTCCCTACATCTTCCCTTCGTTAAAATCCCTCACACACACACACACGCACTTATTTTCGGTCAGATAGATTTCGTGTCTGAGCATTCTCACATGGCGGTGGGTCTTTTTCCCGCCCTAAAAACAGTTAAAAAAAGAAAAAACAATATATCCTCATGCAAGAACTTTTCTGCTTCCGATTACCCCCATGCTTAAAAGTTGCAAAGGAAACACAGAAGCAGGGAAGCGGCTGCCCAGCTTCGGAGCTCCACACCATTTTTTTTTCAGAGGGGAATCTGACTCGAGTATAAGCCGAGGGGGTTTTTTTCAGCACAAAAAATGTGCTGAAAAACTCGGCTTATACTCGAGTATATACGGTATATCTATCTTCATACCACAAAACAACAAGGCAAATAAATAGTATTTTACCCCAAGTAAGGAGTGTAAGAGAAATATTTTCCCCTCTGAAGTAGATATACTTGAAGTAGTATATATTTATAACAACAGACTCACCTTCTCTTTGTCATAGTCAATCTTGTCATAGTAATAACAAGCTAATCAATGAAAAATTGGCAATCCCTTCCTAATATCCCAAACCAGCTTCCTAAAAGGACACCTGGCTCCTGGAGCAACCCAAATATAAGTTGAATGGGTGCTGGGCAGTTTGGTTTTGGCAACCAAAGAAAAAAAAGATAGGTAAATCCTGATATTTTTAAGATAACAACTTCACATCCTCAAAAAAATTGGGCAACTCCATGGTTTTCTTAAACTTCATATTCCTAAGTCCCGGAATATGCTGAGTGTCAGTGGCATCTTCTTCAAAAACATTGCCTATCTTCTTCTGAAGGTTGTAGGTGTAATTACCAATGTTGGACCAACTTAAGATGACTTTTGATGGCCAGTCTAATTTTATCTCTATCAACAGTGCTCAGTCAACCTTAAGAGCTCTGTCACTTTTCTATAGTGGCTATGAAGAACTCCTTTTGAAAGGTAGGAACCCTGATGCTGATGATGAAATTCACCTATCTCGTCTTGAATCCTGCTCTGACTATTTTGTCAAATGTTTCCAGAACTGGGGGGGGGAGGGGGGGAAGAAAGTCTATGCCAACATATTTTATTTTTTTAAAAGTCCAATTGCAACGCACACTGCAGAACATAACCTTTACACTGCAGTGTTCATCTACATAGTAGCAGTGCTTTCAAAGATTTAGGGGGGGAAAAGCAACACTGATAAACATGATTCCCAAAGCATTAATCAGAAATGGCAAGCTCTCTGATTAGCTTTCTGCAACAATCCTGACATCCAATTTTATCCCCCATACTCTTGTAGATAATCTTATCTGATGCAGCAAAAACTGACTGACAAAGAAATCTCTGTCTTGAAATGAACATGCTACTCTCAAATCCATTAAGATCATCTGTCACATCGATCGAGTGATTGTAAAGCATCTTTATGGAGTTAGGTTTTTTCCCCCATTCTTTTTTCCCCTCAAGACAGATGCATCAGGCTGCTACATTTCCATACATACAAGCTTCTACTCCCTCTTTGTTAAGAGAGATCTTTATGTGTATCATGACATAGAGCATATGCGGTTCTGAATCTTGTTTGTGATAATGGTCAGTGGCTGACCTATATTATATTGGTTCCTTGCCCATCTGGAAAGGGGAGGCTGATTTTAAGTATTGTTGGCTGCACTTCATAAGGGATTAAGGATCAATCACACCAATACTGATGAACTGTTTGAAAGAGGAAAAAGGCAACAAATATATCACAGTCTATGGAGCTCTGAGTTGCCCTGCTTTTAAAGGTAATAATACTATGTAATGTGGCTCAGGAGTTCAGACTGGGACAACTAACTGTGTCCAACTCGCCATGGGACAATTCAACAATTCAATTCAACAATTTAAAATAATTTTTAAAATAATTTTAATTTTTGTCATTCACATTTCATTTTATCCTTTCTTTTGCATCCTTTCTTTTTCTATTCCACTGTTCCTTCAGAATTAGCATACTTCTTGTCTCATGACAAGATGTCCTGTAGCAAGCTGGCCATGGGGAGCTGGCCAAGAACATGTGTGTGTTCAATTGTATGTATGGCAAGACAAAGACCCTGTGTGGGATCATGTCCCATTTACAGAAAACTGAGGTGGAAGACATTAGGAAGTCCTACCAGTGATTGGAAAGGACTGTGCGAAATGACAGACACTGATTGTAGCAGCACTAAGCACCAGATCAATCAAACTAGGGATCTACTACAGGATCCAAGGTGCAGACTATGCAGAGAGGCCTCGGAAAGAGTCCAACACATGGTGGTAGGGTGTGAGATGCAGAGAGGAATAGCAAGACAAGAAGCAAAGGATGGAAAATAATCAAGAAGAGAAGCAGCCTAGAAATAAGGAAAATGTTCAGGCCGGAGAGAACAATCAACCAGGGGACAGAAGTTGCCTCCAGAAGTTGTGGGAGCTTCATCACTGGAGGCTTTCAAGAAGAGACTGGACAGCCATTTGTTCACAATGGTATAGAGCAGGGGTGGGCAAACTACGGCCTGCGGGCCACATCCGGCCCATTGGTCTGTCCAATCTGGCCCGCCCCTGAAAAAAAATCACTGGGCGTGGCATATTGCCCTGTGCCACGTGGCCCCCAAAGCTGCAAAACAGCGCAGAGCGATCTAGGGGTAGGAAAGAAAAGAACTTTGCAAAGGCCTTGGCTGGGAGTTCGAAATCACCTTCGAGTGCGACCTCTCCGAAGGTGAGTCCCCACTGATCCCCCTTTTTTTTCCGGGGCTTCCAGGCTTAAACTTTGCAAAGGCAAAGCTTGCAGGCTGGAGCGTCTTCCCGCTGAGGAGCAGGAAGGGTTCCACCCGGTGGGTGGGGCGGGCTGCTTGGAGCCACCTAAAGCTAGACTTCTGCTGGAGGAGCCTTGCCCTGCCTTGGTGCCCCATTTCCCGGCTCGGCGGTCCTGCTCGGGCAGCACTTTAAAAGCCTGTTCCCAGCACTCGAGCAACTTCCTAGCAACTTTCGGCTTCCTTTTAACTTGTGGGCGCTTGCAGCTGGCCCCGAGCCGCACGGCGGAGGGGAAGCCCAGCGGGCAGGCGGGCAGGCGGGCTGCTTGGAGGAGGCAACCCAGTGGCACTCCGGGCTTCCCCTCCGCCCTGTGGCTCAGGCAAGGCGTGAGCGCCTACGAGTTAAAACGAAGCCGAAAGTTGCTGGGAAGTTGCTCGGTTTTCTGGGGCTTCCAGGGCTTTGCAAAGGCAAAATTTGCAGGCGGGAGCGTCTTCCCACTGAGGAGTGGGAAGGGTTCCACCTGGCAGGTGGGACGGGCTGCCGTGTGGCTCAGGGCAAGGCGCGAGCGCCCGCGAGTTAAAATGAATCCAAAAGTTGCTGGGAAGTTGCTCGGTTTTCCGGGGCTTCCAGGGCTTTGCAAAGGCAAAGTTTGCAGGCTGGAGCGTCTTCCCGCTGAGGAGCGGGAAGGGTTCCGCCCGGCGGGTGGGGTTTGCTGCTTAAATTTTGCTCGGGTGGCACTTTAAAAGCCTGCTCCCAGCACATGAGCAACTTCCCAGCAACTTTCGGCTTCGTTTTAACTCGCGGTCACTTGCGCCTGGCCCTGAGCCGTGTGGCGGAAGGGAAGCCCGGCAGGTGGGCAGGCAGGCTGCTTGGAGGAGGCTCCGGGCTTCCCACGAGCACCCGCCAATTAAAACGAAGCTGAAAGTTGTTGGGAAGTTGCTCGGATTTCCATGGCTTCCAGGCTTAAACTTTGCAAAGGCAAAGTTTGCAGGCTGGAGCGTCTTCCCACCGAGGAGCGGGAAGGGTTCCGCCCGCGGGTGTGCAGGCTGCTTAAACTTTGCTTGGGTGGTGCTTTAAAAGCCTGCTCCCAGCACCAGAGCAACTTCTCAGCAACTTTTAACTCATGGGCGCTCGCGCCTCGCCCCGAGCCGCACGGCAGCCCACTCCAAGCAGCCCGTCCCACCCGCTGGGCGGAACCCTTCCCATTCCTCGGTGGGAAGACGCTCCTGCCTGCAAACTTTGCCTTTGCAAAACCCGGGAAGCCCCGGAAACCCGAGCAACTTCCCAGCAACTTTCGGCTTCATTTTAACTCGTGGGCGCTCGCACCTGGCCCCAAGCCACGTGGCGGAGGGGAAGCCCAGCAGGCGGGCAGACGGGCTGCTTGGAGGAGGCGACCCAGTGGTGCTCCGGCAGCAGCAACAGTCAGTTCCGCCCAGACTCCGCTCAGGTGTCTGGCTGGGGCTGTCAGGAGTTGCTACTGCCGGCGCAGCTACACGCAGCTCCAGTCCCACATTGCCTTGGGAAGGAAAAGGCAAAACCAGGAGCTGCTGAGCCTGAGCCTCAGGTGCCGCTGCTGCCGTTGCAAAGCACCACCGTGGCTCTTCCTTTTTGCCTTTCCCTTCTCGAGGCAACGCGGGACTGGAGCCGCGCCGGCGGTAGCAACTCCTGACTCAGGGGGCCTCCGAGGGGAGGGGAAGGAGGAGAAAAGGGGGGAAAAGGGGGGGCGATTCCCAAAAAATCTTGTGCTGACCCAGCCCATCTGTCAAATTTTAAAAGTCAATGCGGCCCCCGAGCCAAAAAGTTTGCCCACCCCTGGTATAGAGCCTCCTGCTTGATCTGGAGACCTCCAAGGTCTCTTCTCTGTCTCTATTTCTATTATTTCTATTCTATATGTCATGATTTTTGTTTGCTCCATCTTTGCTTGAAAGAGAGAAGTCTCATCTGAAAACTGGACCTTTGCTCCAAACGTTGTGAGGTGAGCTACACACCCAGAGCTAATTGTGCCCAAATCCCTCGTATGTTGCCATCAAGGCCTAACTCTCCGCATTATATCAGTCCACCGAGCCTCGCAAGGACAGAGAAGCCTTCCACCAGAGCAGAGCAATTTGCAATGAAACTGAGCAATATGAGATTTGCTTCACAACCTTGAAGCTGCTATAGTGACTGCCAGCCTAGGCAGCCTCTGAACACAAATTAGGTCAGAAGCAGCTGAAGAAAACCCCCGGGAACCAAGCCAATGGTGGGGAAAGCATTATTCCTCCCCTTCTGCTTTTCCTGACCTGGCAAAGTTAATGAGTTTATCGGGACACTTAGAGCTCTTGTTCAATGCAGCAGATAAATTGGCTGCAATGCCTTAACCTGAGTGGGGAAAATAGCTCGTGGCCTGCAGTGGTTCATTTGCTTTTAATGACTGCTCAGTAGAGTAGAGTCAAGCAGGTGCAGTCTCCTCTAAGACTGGTGGCAACATGTTGGAAAATGCTCCGCCTTTTGCCTTCAGTGAATGAACGATGGCAAACGAACATTATGGCGTGTTGAACAGGTGGAGATTCTTTTTCTCTGGCCAACAAATGGCTCATTTTGCCACCAAAACTGGTTATTTGATAGCTTTGCTGCCCCCTTTTTGAAGGGAGGACTAAAGAGGGCCTAAGAGGGCCTTCAGGAGATAGTGCACTGATGGAGAAAAGGGGGTCTGCATGCCCCCAAATCTCAATAAGGAGCAATTGGAAGGTCTTGTCACAAGTGGTGGGATTCATCTGGTGTAACAACCAGTTTGGTGAGTGCGCGCACAGTGCATTTGAAAACAGCTCTAAAATTTACCCTCCGCTGCAGCCCCAGTAAGTAAAACAGCTGAGGCATGACAATCCGCTCTGCCATGCCTATCAGCTGGGCTTCAAACAAAGGAAATATTGTATTAACTTTTTTGGAAGCTGCCACACACGGCTGGCTCATGTTTAAGTGATCATCCACTAAAATCCCATGATCACAGTAACTAGCATAAAGCCAGATTTTGCCTAATCCATCCTTGTATCTTTGTTTTTTTTCTGCCTGCAACAATTGTGTAGTACAACTGTGTTGTTGCGACTGCCGTCTATGTCTTTCTGGACCTGCTAAAGAATCTCATGTTGAGGCACTGTAAATATACAACTCAGAGTTTCTGCTGATCACCTTGAAAGCAAGCACAAAAATACATTTATAAAGTTTCAGAGAGATTCAGAAATTATACTATACACATTCCATGTTTCTGTCTGAAAAGACATTTATGTAGATGGTGATAATTGACCAGGAATCATATTCTTAGTATAACTAAGAACCAGAGGCCAAATGAGACTGCAGCTATATTCATTTAAAGGTTTTTCAGTTCTGCGGTTTCTCCCATTTTAAACATCTATTGATCGAAGATAGCTTCAGTTTTCCAGCAGCTATCAACAACAACAATGAAAGAATCAATTTCTTGCATTTTATAAAACTGAATTAATTCCCTACATTTTGCAGGAGAAAAGCCACATAATAGAACACTTGCAGCCTGGAAATCCTGCCCTTTGGCAATCTCAGATGCTGCTGGAGTCGAGCTGTCTATCTCTGCTGTATGTAGAACAAAGCCTGCAAAGAGTTAAGTTTGGCAATTGAGCGATAAAGAGTCCAGCCACAGATGCAGATATAAACCCACAAGAAGATGAATTTGCAAAAAATTAGTAAATGGAAGCCCTGGCTACAAACAAGGCATTTTAATATCTAGCTCAAAGCTCATCTTAATTAAAACAAAGTTTAAAAAGAAGTCAACCTTCTCTTTATTAGTCCTACAAATAAATATATATGGTAAAAGAATGATTCTGAAATATCAAAATGAAAAGTCAAGATTTAATAGAAAAAGATACGGGTAAAAGCTCACTAGAAAAAGTGTGCTGAAAGTAAAATTAAGACATTACAGAAAGCATCTCCTCTTCTAGGACTTCAAATGCTATTTCTTGCATAATTTTCTTTGGCCAAGCTTATATTTTTAAAACAAAAATGTCAACTCTTATTGTAAATTTCAATGGAATTTGGAATTTGCATTGGAATTTCATTTTAATGTGTCCCATTGCGGACACAGAAAAGTGACAACAAAGGTTATCTTATCTTGTCTTATCTTATCTTATCTTATCTTATCAATCTTCTTATCATATCTTATATGTTATCTTAAATTTCAATGCAATGGTTGAATAGTTCCAATGCATAATTTTGAAAACAAAATTGTGTTGGGCTTTAAAGGGTAAAGGAAGGACTGCTTTTTCCATGTTTCTTTCTTATTTTACCTGCAGTGTTTGGTCTGCTCTCTAATAAAGAGTAATGAACACATTTAGAAGCAAAGATGAAAAACAGAGAATGGTACTATAAGATATGAAATGTGTCTATAGATCTGGGAAGCTGGTCAATAATATCAGGTCTTCCATAGTCTACTTTCCCTCAGGTTACACTGCAAAAGCAGATCTATTTTATCCTTTGAAGGTGACTCCATCAAATCAATGAACAGCAGGAGTGTGAAGAGATTAAGTGGTTCATATTGTTGTCTTTTTCTGCTTAGAAATCTCCCTCTTTGTTGATTTAGTGATCAAGGAGAGCCAAGGAAACCCCATGTAGAGATGAAGACCTGTTGAAATCTACTATCACCTTAAACAAACTCAATATTCCCCTTCATTGGAATTTTATCACCATCTGAGGTTTCTCATAGGGAACGAATTCACTTTCATTAGATCCGTGGGCAAGCACCTTCAATTCTTGTCATCTCCTGCTATGCATGGGGAGATCCACTCCATCAGATACCTCAGCAAACAAAACAGATCAATGGGCCAGTTTAGTGTAATGTAGCTTCCTGTGTTCCATTAAAGATCTTACAATAAAGGTTTCAGGAAAGCCGTTGGAAACTGTGGGTTAGTGAGTTGGAAGAGAAGAGCAAGACAAATGATTAGGGGGCTGGAGGCTAAAACATATGAAGAATGGTTTGAATGAATTGGGTATGTCTAGTCTGGGGAAAATAAGGACATGGGGTGACATGATAACAGTCTTCTAGTATTTGAGGGGCTGGCACAAAGGAGAGGGAGTCAACCTATTCTCCAAAACACCAGAATGCAAGACAAGAAATAATGGATGGGAACTATCCATTATAGAGAGAGGAGAAAAGCAATCTGGAATTAAGGAGAAATTTCATGACAGTGAGAGGAGTTAATCAATGGAACAGGTTGCCTCCAGACATTGTAGGAGCTCCATCGCTGGAGGCTTTCAAGAAGAGACTGAACACACACTTGTCTGGAATGGCATTGGGTTTCCTGCTTCAGCAGGGAGTTGAACTAGAAGACCTCCAAGGTCCTTTCCAAATCTTGTTATTCTGTATGAAATACTGAACAATCCCAATAAATTTGCCTTTGCCAGTTTGGATAAAGCTCTAAGGCAGCCCAGATCTAAGTTCTCAAAGCAATTAGGACCAATTGTAGATAGCAAAGCTAGGATAGCAATTTTACAGGCACTCCATCACCAGTTGAACCGATGACTTAATGAACATCTCCACGTAGATTTTTGGCAACACGACAGGAGCATTTTTCAGATGGCTCCTTCTGAGATGCTTCCCTCTTCCCAACCTGCTCTAGAGTTCTCAAAGTCTGTGACATTAACCCATCAGATCCAACATTGCTTAGCTTCTGTGTCAAAGCAACCTCAGTGTCAGCCTCAAGATATCTTCCATAACAAGTATATATTCTGTCTTCTAACTGTTGCTTCTCTGCTGCTATGCCAATTTACTTCTTTCGGCTGTCATGACAATGGTGGGAGGGGGGATCTTGGAGGGGAAGAAGGCTGGAGGTGTTTTGCATTCCTTTGCTAGGTTAGCAAGGGCGGGGGGATTCTTTTCTTTAACTTTCCATTTCTTGCCTAGCCTCTGTCCCCTTTTGCGCAACTGCGAACTTTTATCAAAATAAACTGCGAACTTTTATCAAAATATGTCAAGGTCAACTGACAAGAAGCCTCATCACCACCTGGAGATGACCACATGATCATATTCAGAAATTTTAATTGGAAGAATCATTTGAACTTTGGGGGGTGGGAGCAATTCTATTCCTTTGTATATGTGCTCTACCCACCAATTTCTCAGTTTCGGAATTGGATCTGTAGTTTCCACATTATTTTCCAGTAAAAGGATAACTTTGCTCTACACCATGGAGTCTGAGTATTTCTTTCTTGGGAACTAAAGGGAGCACAGACTGACATTATTCCGAAACTCCCACATCAACCCACCCAGAGAAAATAGCAACTTTTCTTCCGAGGGGATTACATCTCATGTCATCTCCAGCCAGCAATGAAGATGACCAGGGAGCTGCGGGGGGGGGGGGGGGGCAGTCGATGCTGCTACCAGAGATGCCGGTTGCTGACCTGCTGGCCGACCTGATTCTGGAAGAAACCCCAGCTGAGATGCCCAGATGGTCATTGGGGGTTGGTTGGAGAGACCTTGAAGACCCCCCTCCTCCCAGAATCACTGTAAGTCGAAGAGGTGCAAGGGAACGGCTGTGGCAAGAGGGGGAGGAGATGGAATGCAGGCTGGATCAAGCTGGGAAATTCCTTATGGATGTTTCTGAGAGGCCTGGCATGGCTCCAAGGTATGAGGGGGAAGAGGGAGGGAGGTCAGCCCGGGGAAGTTGAGCTACCCCCACCCCCCTAGCCCAGCCTACACCGGCACAGCTGCCCACCACCGCCCAGGGAGCCCCAGCAATAGGTGTGATTCCTGGAAGATACCACCTGCCCCCCCCCAGATGTGAAGTTTGGAGGAAATTCCAGAGATTTGGGGTTTTTCCTGGTACAAGTCGGGAGCTATATGGCAGAATTTGAAAGGGAGTTCACCTCTGAAGCAGCCAAAGTGAGATGTGTTACCAGAACCCTGGAGGGGATGGCAGCAGACTGGGTGGTGACTTTGTACAAAGATAACTCCCCCCAACTGCGGAGCCTCAATGTCTTCATGACTGCACTGAGGAGAAGGTTTGAGGACCCTCTGGCAGAGAGAAAGGCCAGGATCAGAATGAAGACCCTAGTCCAAGGGGGGAGATCATTGGCAGACTACACCCAAGAGTTCAGGCAGCTGGCATACCACATCGAGGCTGGTCCCAAGGGGCCCTGGTAGAAGCCTACAAAGATGGCTTAAATGAAGATATATACTACACGTGCATCTCCAGAAGGGACCCACGTGATTTGCAGTCATGGTACTTGCTGGTGGAAGAGGTGGATATTGATCTAACTCGAAGTAGATGCAGGGAGGTCCCACCTGGAGAAGACCACTCCCCCCACATCTCCGAGAGACCTTCACCCCCCAAAAAGGAGGGATGGCAGCAAGAGCCAAGACCACGGCCTGTTTCTGTTGTGGGAAGGAGGGCCATCGGATGGTGGATTGCCGGGTCAAGACGGACCCACCGAAAGCATGGGACCCAGGGAGGAAGCCTGAAAACCCCTCAACCAAGCCTTGCGAGACTGGGCTGAAGGCAAGAGAGGTTGTAGAGGTCGCCCTTTCGACGGGAGAGGAGCTGGGACCTCCAACCCCACTCGACGAGAGCAGGACCAACTCGGAAGATGACATCCCGATAAGTCCTAACCAAGGGCCCATGACCATCCCAATAAAGTTCAGGGAGCCCACCTCTGGGACCGAGGGAGAGATGTTGGCCTTATTGGATTCGAGGTGCACGAGGTGTGTAATCAACATGAAAGTAGTTAAGGGTATGGGCATCAGACTGAGAACTTTAAGAACGCCCATATCTTTCTGCCAACTGAATGGATCTGTGGTGGGAGGTTGCCCTGCACGTTTTATAATGGAACCCCTAGAGATGACCATGGGAAACCACCATGAGACCCTGTGTTTTATTGTGGCCCCTGGGATGGAACAGCCTCTAATATTGGGACTACCCTGGCTTCGGAAGTGGAATCCCCATGTGAACTGGAGAGAGGGGTGGATATGTATCCACACCGATTGGCCACCGGAAGGGGAGGAGCAACCCTATCCAGTAGGGGAGGAGAAATCCCATCCGAAGCCGCAGGTTCCATTCGAGACAGCTTCCGCAGGTGCTGAACGCGTGGAAGGGGAGGAGAAAATCCTGAAGGAGTCTTGGAACTTAAGAGAGGTGTTTAGTGAAGAGGCTTCTGACGAGCTCCCCCCTCATCGGTCAACCGATTGTAGTATTGAATTTCTACCAGGGGTGATGCTCCCGAAACCGAAGCTGTATTCGATGACCCCGGGGGAGCTGGAGGAACTGAGGGCATTTATCGACAAGAACTTGCAATGGGGTTTCATCACACCTGCCAGACCTCGAGTGGCAGCCCCTGTAATGTTCCGCAAGAAGAAAGATGGCTCCAAACGTCTGATGGTTGACTATAGAAACCTGAACGCAGTGTCCATAGAGAACGTGTACCCCCTCCCTCTGATGAAGGACATGTTAACCCACCTGGTAAAGGGCAAGATTTTGTGCCCATACCTGAACTACCTGGTGAAAACCCCATTGTTCAGTCGTTGAGCGACTGGATATCTCAACTTCAACTTAATTGGCCGGTCGCCCATAAAGCTTTGGACGAGGCGCACCAGTCTCATAAGAAATTTGCTGACAGAAAACAAGCCCCACAGAGGTCATATCAGGTGGGCAATAAAGTATTCCTCTTGACCAAGTATTTGCAGACCACCCAGAAATCGAAAAAGTTGGGTCCTAAGTATGCGGGGCCTTTTCCCATTGAGAGGATTGTAAATCCTGTGACTGTTCAATTGACTTTACCAAAGACTCTTCGTTGTATTCATCCAGTTTTCCACGTCAGTTTGTTGAAACCCAAACATACCTGTGCCTTGAAACCGACCCAGTCTGATCCCCCCATACCATTGTTGATTGAGGGTGAACAACATTTTGAGATTAAAGAAATTTTAGACTCTAGGAAATGGAGAGGTCGTATCCAATATCTTGTAGCTTGGAAACATTTTCCTCTGTCTTATGCTGAATGGGTTAATGAGAAAGACATTAGGGCTCCTGAACTGCTCAAGAACTTTTATGTCAAATAACCTGATAAACCATAGAGATGTATATCAATGTTAACATATGATTATGCTATTTTTTCTTACAGGAACTAATGTCCTTCTTCTAGGGGGTCCGAATGTCAGCCTCAAGATATCTTCCATAATAAGTATATTCCCTCTTCTAACTGTTGCTTCTCTGCTGCTATGCCAATTTACTTCTTTTGGCTGTCATGACAACAGTGGGAGGGGGGATCTTGGAGGGGAAGAAGGCTGGAGGTGTTTTGCATTCCTTTGCTGGGTTAGCAAGGGAGGGGGGATTCTTTTCTTTAACTTTCCATTTCTTGCCTAGCCTCTGTCCCCTTTTACGCAACTGCGAACTTTTATCAAAATATGTCAAGGTCAACTGACAAGAAGCCTCATCACCACCTGGAGATGACCACATGATCATATTCAGAAATTTTAATTGGAAGAATCATTTGAACTTTGGGGGGTGGGAGCAATTCTGTTCCTTTGTATACGTGCTCTACCCACCAATTTCTCAGTTTCGGAATTGGATCTGTAGTTTCCACTTTATTTTCCAGTAAAAGGATAACTTTGCTCTACACCATGGAGTCTGAGTATTTCTTTCTTGGGATCTAAAGGGAGCACAGACTGACACTCAGCCTGGTGCCATCTGCCCAACCAAACAAGCATTGCAAATTTTGGTGATGACACAATTCTGGCATCTATTTGGCATGTCCTTCATTTAAGGCTATGATCCAGAAGTATGGTTGAAAAGTCTTCTGTGCATAATACAATCACACAAACACATACAAATACTTACAAGGAAACTTCAAAATAAGTTGGGAAGAGTTAACACAGTGCAAAGAACACTCTTGTTTTTATTGATTGCTGTGACCCACCTAAGGCCATTTATATGAAATTGGTGATCATATAAATTCACTAAAGGAAAAACAATAGAGGAAGAATTTAATTGTTAGAATCTTACTGTGATGACACTGAAAACTGTAAGGTAGCATCATTTCAGGAGGCTGTCTGGTATACCTTGGAATGAGCCTAGATTTTTACTTTTATCTATATTGAACAGAAGTCTATACATTGCACTACCTAATCTGATAATAATTTACTACTTCCTTTTTCACAGCAAGGATACTGTTCCAACTGCTCGTATTAGATGAGTACAGATTTCACTACACTGGAAGCTGCCCAAAGCTCTTGTTGGATTTGAGAAAGTTTGGGGGACAGAAAAGCAATTTGTTGTGCCTTCTGATCTCTCTCTGATTCTCTATTTGCATATCTACCATCTATCCATCTGTCTCATTTTCTGTCTGTCTCTCCATCCATCCATGATTTTTCATAAATTATCATGAAAATTATAAAGGGGCAAAATTATTCCCTTCTCTTTTCCTAAACATGTAATCAAAATCAGAATAGAGCTGGAAGGCATCTTGGAGGTCTTCTAATCCAACTCCCTGCTCAAGCAGGAGACCCTGGACTATTTCAGACAAGTGGTTGTCCAATCTCTTCTTCAAATCCTCCAATGATGGAGCATCCACAACTTCTGGAGGCAAGCTGTTCCACTGGTTAATTGTTCTCACTGTTAGACATGACAAAATGCCAACATGGTTGAACTCTGCAACATATTGATAAAGCAAACACAGAGTTATCTTCAATCTCTTCCCTTTTCTGACACCATAAAGCTGTACTTCACATGTTGTCCCAAGCCTCATTCCAAAAATTGAATGCGACTCAGGTGTCAGATCAAAAGCTTTTGAAAATTGTTCTGAACAGGAAGATGAGGGCAAAAACCTAACTTTGAAGCAGTTGGGTCACAGAGTCACAATCACACCTTGATCTCATGGAATGTTGCCTGCTGAAATCTGACTCTACAGATGAAAAGATGAGCAGTTATATAAATAAGCTGGTTGCTCCTACAAAGGATCCAGCTGTTAAAAGGTTGTCATGCAGACACATCTGGAGCAAGCACAAGGAAGGCCACAGTTGCATCTGAGCCTTTGAAAAGTCTACACTGAAAAAAAAAATCAATTCAATTTAAGCACAGAATAAATGTTTACCTTCCCTCTTGATGTGAGCATTTTCAGATCAAAGATTTATGGCCTCACTTAGAAAATGACATGGCCAAGTTGGCAGCTGGCCCTTCCCAAACTCTTAGGTGGAGATCTGAATGCCATGCCAGAACCAAATAATTCAGCTTACTGTTTAAAATGTCCAGCACTGCCTGCCAAACAATAATGAAGTTGCTTATTTGGCATCCTCCAATCCAAATAAGAAAAATAATCATACAGGTTTTTGTCTGTCTTGATACGTCTTGTAAATTAGGTCTCTTGTGATCTAAACATCATTGAGAGTAGAGGCAGGCCATGTTGGTCTTCACATATGGTCAAGGATTATATTCAGGATTATTGAATATCTCCTCCTCCTCCTCCTCCTCCTCCTCCTCCTCCTCCTCCTCCTCCTCCTCCTCCTCCTCCTCCTCCTCTTCCTCCTCCTTCTCCTGATGGCTAACATAGAACAGAATTAAATGATCCTTATTAGGGAGTAGGGGATTCCTTGCTCAAGAGATAGGATACAACTTTTTGTGATACTTCCAAAGCTTAATCCATGCTTCAACTCCATTGAAAAGATTCTTGTGATAGATTTTCACACACACATACATACACACACACACACACAGAGAGAGAGAGAGAGAGAGAAACTTTTCCCCTAGTCCTGACATAGTTAACTCTCTCCTTGCTATTAACAATACCCAAGTGAAATTGTAGTAGATCCATGGCCCGCCTTCTTAATAATAAATAAAGGTGATGCATTGTACGAAGCTGCCTTAATAATTTATACAGTAATATCAAGGAAAGACTAACTGCAGGAGTGTGGAGAAAATATAATGCCCTGGGAAATGAGTTTTAGCTTCATTGATGCTATAACACTAAGCTCTGAGAAGCCCGAGCATTAGAAATGTAAAGGTTTAATAGTATATACAAGTGTTTTCCCTCAGTCACATGTAAGTTATGTTTTTGAAGCTCTAACAATTTACAATTCCCCTCTGCTAGCTCTGAGAAAGAGAGGGAGAGAGAGAGGAAGTAAGCTTTAACAACAGTCATAACAACTAATGCAAACTTAAAGTAGAATGAGAAAAAAGAAAGAGAAAGGAAGAAATCAAGGAAAAAGTTAACAATGCAAAAAAGAAAGAGAAAAAGAGAGAGAGAAGAAGGAAAGAGGTAGGTAGGAGTAAGGTAGGAGTAAGGAAATAGGCAGTGAGATAGGAGGGAGGAAAGGAAGTGGGAGGAAGGAAATAAAGTAGGAAGGAAGATACAAAAATTAATTTCTGATATTCAATCTTCATATTAGTTGCATAAGTTCAATTAAATTTTAACCTCTCTCTCAAAGGCTATGCCATGACTCTCTTCTTTCTGCAGTTTATCCTGTTTAATCATCAAAGCCATGAATCACAAGTTTCTTTTTGTTTTTTTTTTACGCAAAAAAGGTCCCTAAGGAATCTCCAGTCATTGATAAATGCAGACACTTCTCTAATCAAACAAGCCAATTTAGCCATGATGTCGCCAATTCAACAATCCTCCCTCCGTTTTTAGATATTTCCAAACCTTTCCATCTTCTTCATGTGTAAAAGGTAGCAGTTCTCAGATTAAAACACGTGTCCCATATCTCTTTCATAACTTTTTTTTTTAATCCATCACCCTCTGGAAGAAAAGTTCTGCTTTTAATTGAATGTTCATCTTTGCATCACTTTGAAGTATTTGAAGCCTCAGGTTTTCTAGCTTGTGGAGATCTTGTTGCTTTCTGAGCTTGGTTGCATTTCTGCAGATGTTTGTAAACCTAGTTAGGTAATGAAATGTCTGTGTGAAAATCACCAAGCACAGAGAGCACCAAGGACACCCCAGTTCAACCTCTTTTATTTTCTAGTCCAGCATGCATGATAACATGCCCCTGGTTGTGGTTGATGTGCCCAACATAAATCTGAAGTGCCCTTAAACATTCTTGATAAATTTTCTGCTGTCATATACCAACACCATATATCCTTTTATAAAAATTCTCCTTAGGATTATACAGAATAACAGCATTGGATGGGACTTTAGAGCTCTCTTCTAGTCTTGCTCAGCAGAAGACCCTATACACAATTTCAGATAAATTTACATAATTTAAATTTCAATCCTTTCAACCACACATTTTTTTTACACGGTACTATCTCCCATTGCTACATTATCACCACAATTTTTAGCCCATTGATCATACATTCTCTGATCTGTTCTTCTTCTGTTTGAAATGTCAATACAAGTTTAAATATTTTAGTTATTATATGTTCATCATTTGTACATAATTCTATATCGAAGTCTGTCTTGCAATGTTCAGTATCATCAACTCTTTTGTCTACTTTCAATGTTTCTGATAAGTGCAAATAAGAAAAATCATAGAAAATTATGACCCCTTGCCATCATTTTCGCTTTTGATGTTATTTTATATTCTCTTTGGTTGAATTATAGTGTCTTGTGATCACTGCCTCTGCTAGATTTGCTTAGAATCCCTTTTTTGCTTCTATTTGAAAACCAGGGAAGAAAGCAATGAAAATAGATCTAAGAAAGAAATATTATTTTTGATAAGAGCAATTCAAGGTGACCACCAATAAAACATAATAATTAATTAGTTAAAGATTCCTTGAAAATAAGCCAGGAGTTTTGACTATGGTAGTCAATGCATATTAAGCCATTTTAAGTCAGGTTTTTAAGGACAACATTTGCCTAAAAGGCTAAAGGGTCTCCTGCTTGAGCAGGGGGTTTCGACTAGAATTCCTCCAGGGTTCCTTTCAACTTTGTCATTCTATTATTCTTCAGGTCAAAGGGATGGTTGTAAAAATGTGATTGGCTTTTCAATCAAATCAAATTAAATTAAATTAAATATCAAATTAAACTAAATATTAAATTACACTATTAAATTTCTACTCAATTACCTTGGTATATAAAGAAAATCTGCTTTCTGTGTTTTACTAGAATGGGGAAAAATCTGTTTTTCTTTCACACCAACTCATTTTATTCCATGCAGTTAAAACTTTACACCTGTTTTAACACCAAGAATGGAAAATGGAATACTAAAGGTTGAAAACAAATAGCCTAGCAACTGAATGATGCTGTCAACATAACTAACAAGATGTAATGCAACTAACAAGCTGGTTAAAGTTATCATTAGCTCATGTCTGGCTTTAAATAATGCAGAGAGAACTTGGCTACATTTTGTATAATGGTTGAATGCAATCCTGAGAATAGAAGGGGACATAGAAATCAACTCTGCAAGCTGGAAATTTTGATAAACCAAGCTTATTTTGCACATCCCCAGGAAAGCCATGCATTGCAAGACATAATAGCCATTTCAATTGCACTGAAACTAAAAAGGCATGACCAAAAATGAGCTTTTTTTTTTTTTACTCACTGAAACCTGTTCTTTAAAATTTTAAATTACAATTAAGATTTTCATGAAGGCCAAACCCATTCCAACCAGGTTTAGTCAAAGCCGTGGTTTTCCCAGCAGTGATGGCTGGCTGGGAGAGTTGGTTGGACCATAAGGAAGGCTGAGTACCGAAGAATTGATGTTGTTGGGATTGTGGTGTGGACTCTTGAGAGTCCCTTGGACTACGAGGAGATCCAACCAGTCGATCCTAAAGGAAATCAACCTGACTGTCCTTTGAAAGCTGAAGCTCAGATACTTTTGGCTGCCAGATGGGAAGAGAGGGCTTTTTGGAGAAGACCCCAGATGGTCTCATTGAGGCAATGGACATGAATTTGGACAAATTCTAAGAAATAGTGGAGGACAGGGTGGGCCTGGCATGCTATGATCCTTGTTGTCAGCCTCAAGATACCTTCCCCTTCTACCTTTTTGCTAAGATACCTTCCCCTTCTACCTTTCTGCTATTATTTCATTATTTCTCTCGGCTGTCATGGCAACGGTGGGAGGGGGGATTTTATATGGGAAGAAAGCTGGAGGTGTTTGCATTCCTTGCTGGGTTAGCAAGGGGAGGGGGGATTCTTGTCTTTAACTTTCCGTTTCTTGGCTATCTTTTTCCTCTTTTGCGCAACTGCGAACTTTTATCAAAAATGTCAAGGTCATTTGACAAGACGTCTCATCACCATCTGGAGATGACCACATGAGCCGTTTCAAAAGTTTTAATTGGAAGAATCATTTGAACTTTGGGGGGTGGGAGCAAACCTATTTCTTTGTATGTGCATTCTACCCGCCAATTTCTCAGTTTCGGAATTGCTTTGTAGCTACCACTTTATTTCCCAGTAAAAGGATAACTTTGCTCTACACCATGGAGTCTGAGTATTTCTTTCTTGGGATCTAGAAGGAGCGCAGCCTGACACTTGTGCTCACAAAGAGTTGTATATGACTTGCCAACCAAACAAACAAACAAATAAAAAAATATCATTCCAGTTTCCCAACCATCTGCATTTCATAAGTAACTACTTAGAGTCCTTGGAAGGAAAGGAAAGGAAAGGAAGAAAGGGAAGGGAAGGAAAGGAAGAAGGGGAGGGGAAGGGGAGGAAAGGAAAGGGAAAGGAAGGGAAGGGAAGGGAGGGAGGGAGGGAGGGAGAGAAGGAAGAAGGAGGGAAGGAGGGAAGGAAAAAAGAGGGAGGGAGGATTAAGATAGGCAGTAAGATGGGAGGGAGGGAGGAAGGAAGGTTGTGAAACACTACTCTGGACAATACAGGGAACTGAATAAGGCAGATATTAATATAAGAGATTACCCTGATTATAATACATTCGGCATTCTCAATACTTCAGCTCTCAGAGTCTATTAATTGAGATACTGACAGCTGTGTAATGTCTTTGGATTATTCATATGCAAACCATTATGTCGAATAGACTATCTATTTTGTTCTGTTTCTGGGGACTAGTTTATCAGAATGAAAATATGTGTCCTTAATACGTTCAATTGATTAAAAAATATGTGCCTTCCCCAATCAATAATGGCCTCCATCAATTAAGCAGATTAAATACTGATCACTGAACTCATTAAAACCTGCAGCCCAAATAGTTTGGGACTCTGCTTCCCATTTGCTTGGGTCGAACCCTTCTCTTCAGCTAGATGTTGCTATCAGTTTTGAGATTGACTGATGAAACTATTAATGGCAAATCATATTAATAATGGCCCAGCTTGCAAAGGTGTTAATTTGATCCTATTTGAAATGCCACAGAGCTTTATCTTGCAATTTATAAATAACCCAAGATGGTGAACATACCAAATACTCCTTCCTTCTATTCTCCTCACAATAACAATGCTGTGAGGGGCGTTGGGCTAAGAGACAATGTCAAAAGTCACCCATCCAGCTTTCATGCCTAAAGTTACAAGCCAGCTTTTGTTTGAAAACAGACAGTGAGAAGAATCACACCATAATCTCCTACATGACTGGTTCTACCTAAAATGACAATGGAAGTTGTGTTTTTTCCCCAAAAAATGAGTGTAAGAAATGGAATAGACACTTATTGTTCTATAGAAAGATGACAAATCAGTAAACAATGCATGGGCTGTGATCAATCTTCCTGTACATTCATAAGAAGTCTTCTGACTAGTCAGAGATAATATAATTTTATTTACAATAAAAATACAATATGCACAAAGCGCCCATGTTTAAAAACGTTCATCTCCTGAACTTAGAATTAGTCTCCTAAAATCTTTGTAGGATGTCTTAAAGATATTGACTTCCACAATATGTATTTTGTTTATGATTTGTTATGACGTTCTAATCATAAATTGAAACCTCCCAGGACTTTTGTATGGAGCTGTCCAGCAGGGAACTTCATTTTGTAGCAGTCTATCACCATCTTGTGTTCTGTCTAGAGCACTGCAATTTTACTGGATTTTTTTTCATTTTTTAACAAGTTATGCTATCCTGCCATATGGGTAATTCTGTAATTTTTTTCCCAGTGTTGAGTATTTGCATTTTCTCTCATTGCATAGGAAACAGATAACTGTTGAACTTATATCGCTTTCTACATTTTGATCTTTCACTTACCAGACACAGGGTTTACTCATAGACAAATTTAAGCAACTTTGGAGAATAGTCGGTGGCAGCAAAATTACCAAATCTTCTCCAAAATCAGAGATGGTAAAGTAGATTTGGGATTTCCAGCCTTTCATCTTTCAATACAATCATCATCATCACCAATCATTTAATTTATGTTCATTCTTTCTGACCAGAAGGCTTTGAAAGTAGCTGAATATATATATATATGTCTGTGTGTGTGTGTGTGTGTGTGTGTGTGTGTGTGTATGTGTGTATGTATGGCATTCAGCTTTGTTTGGGTATTTTCCCACATCATTGTAGTTGTGCTTTTAAAGTTGTAGCAACGTTTCAGCAGAATCTCATCTGCCATCATCAGGCTTCTGTATAGTGTTCATCTGTGAGTCAGACTTTTACAGTGGTTTCAGATTTAAATTTGGGGCAGCCTATTGCTATGCCAGAATGGTTTTTTCTTCATCCTGATTGGTTGGGAGTCTTGGTCTATGTTTATTGGTCTTGAAGTTTGCTGTGTTCTGCTTCTAATATTTTCTATCTGTTTTGTGGCTCTTTTTGTATCTTGATTGGCTGACAACATTGTGTTACTTTATTGGAGGCCTTTAGTGCAGCTTGGCTCCCAGTAAATGGACGGCTATCATTAGTTAGGAAGCTGGGTTTCATCTGGGTGCCTGGTTGGGGTGTGTTTGAGCTGGAGGTATCAGGGGGGATCTGTTTGTGCCCAGGTGCTTGCCTGGCTAGTGGTGTGGAGATTTTTTTGTTTGTGAGTGCAGGCTTCCAAATGATTGACAGTCTGGTGGAATCATCTCTTCTATTCATGCTTTCCGGTCTTTTTTCAATCTCTATGGCTTCTCTGATGATTCTGTGGCTGGGGTTTTCTATAGTGGCTAGAGTTTTGATGCCATTGAAGTTGATGCTATGACCTGTGGCTTCCATGTGTTGAACTAGTGAGGAAGTGTGTTCCAGCTTTTTGGCTGCATTTTTGTGTTCATCCAGGCGGGTGCTTATTCTTCTATTGGTCTGTCCAATGTATGTGGCCGGGCAGGATGCACAGGGGACTTTAAATCTGAAACCACTGTAAAAGTCTGACTTACAGATGAATACTATACAGAAGCCTGATGATGGCAGATGAGATTCTGCTGAAATGTTGCTACAACTTTAAAAGCACCACTATTATGACGTGGGAAAATACCCGAACAAAGCTGAATGCCAGACATATATATAACTCATGGCAGAAATATCTGGCACTACCTAGGATCAAACTCACAGCCTCCTGATTGTAAGGGGAGAGTGTCACCACATTGCTCTAAAGTAAGGGATAGTAATATTTTAAAAGAAAAATTAAAACAGATGAAATGCGTCTTCAAAGCAGAAAGAGCAAAATAGGTTTGAAGAAATCATATTCTATAGCTATAAACGATGCTGCGCTTCAATGGTTGGATGGCCTAGACATTGGTATTTGAACATAGATCTTTTTTAACTTTGATATGTTATTGTATTTTACTAATCTAGGTGAAATGTTACTATATTTTGCTCGACCATGTAGGATATGCCATATGCTAAATAATACATGAGGAAGACCTTATTCCATCCATCTGTGAAACAGTCCTTGGAAACTGAACCCCACTTCTTTGTAGCACTGATGATGTTATCTAGTTGGGTAATGAAATGTCTGAAGAAAATAATTCAAACTCAGAGAGAGACCCATAATTCTCCTCCTCCTCCTCCTCCTCCTCCTCCTCCTCCTCCTCCTCCTCCTCCTCCTCCTCCTCCTCCTCCTCCTCCTCCTCCTCCTCCTCTTCCTCCTCCTCCTCCCACTCTCCCTTCTCGCATAGATAATGTTACCTAGTTTTGGGTCTTGAAACATCTGCAAGAAAACAAGAAAGCTCAGAGAGCACCAAGGATCCCAAATTTCAACCCTGAGCTACAAATATTCTCCTTTTTTGGTAATGTGAATATTCTCCAACAAATCACCTTGATGCAACATGTGCAACCTGATAGTTTGCAGTACATTTTGTATCCATTTCGAGCAACTGAAGTATTCAGCTTCTCAATGAACTTCATTTATGAGATAGTTTTCCTTTAAGCCACGAAGAACAACAATGGTGTGGTTGAAGTATTGTATATACAGTTGTTCCGTTTGCCAGCAAAATTGAAAGAAATGTAGTAGCATTTGTGTGCTTCTAAAGAAATACACCAGGCTGAGATTTCCTTTATTTTGCCTCTTTTTCTCTATGATAAAGATTGACATTCTATACCTTGGTTTTTGTTGTGCTTTTTATTTATAACTGTTTGGTCTGGCATTATGAAAAATGTGTGTGTATGTGTGTGGTTCCTTGTGTGTGCAGGTTGGGAAAAAAAATGAATACAACCAATATAATACGGTTTCTAATTAATTAAACATTTGAATTATATTTACCCTCCTAAGAAAAGTAGCATTTTGTTACCTTTCTATTGTATATGGAGACTTGCAAAAATACTACCCTTCTATCTATGCTGAAACACAAATCACATACTTCAAATTATCCTTCCTATTCACCAGGTTAATTTCCAATTTTCCTTTTATAATTTGAAGGCAACTCAGTTGAATTCAGTGGAACGCAGCCATGCTACAATGTTTGCCAGTACCTTTGCTTTGTTAATGAATTTTCCTCTCCCTGACAATTTAAAACTAGCAATTAAAAGAAAAAAAAAATCATTTTGAAGGAGTGGATAATCCATGATTTGCCAAGCTGCCTCATAAATTGTGGTTCAAAGCAACAAGAAAGTTCCTTGCTCCGTCTTTAGTTCCTTTGTGAAGAAAATTGAAATAAACTTTTCATAGTAGGAGATTCAGGATGAAAAGAAATGATTTTTCAAGATCTTAGCTTACCACCCGTTCATCTACTAGCTTATCCAAATTAGACTGTATAAAATTTAAGGGGAGCTAAGTGATTCTTCGGCCTTAAGGCTCAACCCTAAGATTCAACCTTTGGGTCAAGTTTATAATAGGGGACTAGAATTCATTGCAAAATTATCTTTTATAGATTTTCAGTTGATAGACATGCAGAATAGTTAAGAGAGGAATTTACACCACGTACATCACATTCCTTACAGCCAAAGTAATTTTTCCAATAAATATTTGAATATAGAATCAAAGTATTTATGTGTTTGATTTGCTGATAATGTTAAATTCCTTTCATCTTGGTATGCTACAGAGGAAATTACATAAACTGCAGACTTTCAAATTCAGTGAGTTCCAGGTAGGTCAAAGAGATGTATACAATCTTATGGTACCTGTCAACATCAGTAAATTGATTAAAAACAATAAGTATATTTGCTTTTTGATGTGAACTTACCCACTGTGTACTGTGATGACCTAGAGTGTACCACAAATATAACAAAAACCAAAATGTAAATTAAGGTCCTTTAATGCCTTCAATTTGGCTTCATTGTTCAATCTTTCACAGTTGGAGATTCAACTATTTTCAAAATAACATTCCAAATGAAAGAAATACAGTTCAAAACCAAAGAGCAGATAACGAAGCAAAAACCAAAAACAAACTGCACTGAAGAAAGTTCCACCAACAGACCAGGAAAATTAATCACAACCTTCAAGAAAATGATCTGGTACAGTCCGTTGGAAGAACGCCAACAAAGATAAACTTCATCCAGGAAAAACCACTCTTTGTCTTCAGCGTTTGCTAGCATGCAGGTCCAAACTCTTATGCAGATCTCATATCTGCAACCCATGAAGAGGATCATGGCCCTCTCCTCCTGAGTAGACCACATTTTTCCCTAATCCTCTCCTCCCTGCATGCCCTAGGATGGATAGGGGATGGGACTGGATCCTCCTCTGACTGGTCAGCCAGCCTCTGCCCTACCCCAGTTTCCTCCACAACCTCTGGAGACACACTTCTACTCCCTGTTGGCTGTTCCTCCTTTCCCTCAGAGTCAGTCTCCACCAGGGGCATGACACGTACTTTCTAAAGTAGCCAGGAGTACGAGTGGGCAGAACTTTGACCAGAGGCCTCTAGCAATGACCATGGTTGTCATCTACAAAAGGAAAACCAGAAACATTCCAGAAGATAGTGGCAAGCTATCTCCAGAAAAACAACATGGATGAAAGCTCCAATTGAAAGAAACTTGGCTTACAATGCTGCAGAAATCTATAGTTTCTTTTTGTGTTGCAAAGAATACAACTTCTGATTTGGCTAGGAATCCCAGGGAGGAGGAAAATAAATCCTTCCTTTTACTGCTAACTCTTCCAATCATAATTGCTTTCACCGATGGATTCCCCTGCATAGACATGGCCAAAATAAGTGGGACACAGTTTTGTGATTTGGATGAGAATGACACCATATCAGAGCAAATCCAAGCAAGACCCAAATCTGGTCCTTTCACCAAGGACTTTCCATCTAAGTCGAAACATAAACGGGTCCTTACGTTCTAAAGCATCGTTTAAAGATGCCACAATGAACTTTAATTTCCCCAAATTTAATGAAATGAAGACGAAGAGAAGAGAATACAAAGGTGTTCCTCCAAAAATGCCAGAGAGGAGGTGTGTATAGATCCTGCACAAGGCAGATTTCAGGGGTAAAGAGCAACACTAATAATAATAAAAAAAAAAAGCATTTTGCATGACAGCCACACCATATAATGTAAACTTCCTCTTGGCAAATTTTTCCCCCTGTTTTTTTTTAAAGCCACTCAACTGTAAATCTTACATGAGTCTAGAATATATGACTCATTTACACATCTGAATTAAGCATGTTGGTAATTAACATAAGTCAACATGTTGTATTGCTCTCCAGGAAGACAAACTGGGTGTTTTCATTGAGAGAGAAAATAGAAAATCACAGGCAAGGCTGCAACCAAAATTGTTGGCATAAAGGACAATCGAGGTTTTTCTTTCTTTTTGTTTTCTGTGTGAAAAAGGAAAAGTTAACCACGCAATGTTTTCCTTTAACACTGAAGGGAAGAGGATTTTTTTTAAAAAAGAAACAGAAGTTTTTTTTTTTTAAAAAAGGAACATTTATTGAATGTTTCAAAGTAACACAGGAACACAGGTAGCATTTGACTTATAACAGTTCATTTACTGACAGTTCAAAGTTACAACAGCCCTGAAAAAAGGGAATTATGACTGTTTTTTACACTTATGACTATTGCAATATCTCCATGGTCACCTGATCAAAATTGCAGTGGAGCTGGCTCACATTTATGATGGTTGCGGTGCCCCTGGAGTCACGTGACACTCTTTGGCGACCTTCTGACAAGCAAAGTCAATGGGGAAGCCTGATTCACTTCAATTGTGTTGATGTTGTGGCCTGCCAGCAGACTCGGACAGTGTGGAGGTTGGGGAGGAACATAGGCCAGTCCTGGAGTCTGAGGAAGACTCTGATGAGGGCTCTGCATCAGAGGCAGAATGGGGCCCAGGGCTATCTGACAGTTATCAGCTGCCTTCAGAGTCAGAGATCAGTAGGGAAGAACAGGCTGGAGCCTGTTCCCAGGGTGTGCATGCACAGAGCTGCCAGGAGAAGGGAACTGTTAAGGAACAAGGGTCAACTTGGGAGTAAGGGCTCAGATGGATGGTTGATGATCCAAACTCTGTCAAGGATCTTGGAGTACTCATCTCTAATGACCTAAGTGCTAGAGCCCACTGTAACTACATAGCCAAAAAGGCATTAAGAGTTGTTAATCTAATCCTACGTAGCTTCTTCTCTGGTAATATCACACTACTAACTAGAGCATACAAAACATTTGCTAGACCAATACTCGAATACAGCTCATCAGTCTGGAACCCATATCATGTATCTGATATTAACACAGTTGAGAAAGTCCAGAAATATTTCACAAGAAGAGTTCTCCACTCCTCTACTAGTTGCAGAATCCCTTATGCCACCAGACTCGAAATTCTAGACCTAGAAATCTAGAACTATGCCGCCTTCGGTCTGATCTAAGTATAGTATATGAAATCATGCATTGCAATGTCCTACCTGTCAATGAATACTTCAGCTTCAACCATAACAATACAAGAGCAAACAATAGGTACAAACTCAAGGTTAATCGCACCAAACTTGATTGCAGGAAATACGACCTCAGCAACAGAGTGGACAATGTCTGGAATACTCTACCTGACTCTGTGGTTTCTTCCCCAAATCCCAAAAACTTTAACCTTAGACTGTCTACTATTGACTTCACCCCTTTCCAAAGAGGTCTGTAGGTTATTTCTTTTATTTTTCTTATATGTATCCATGTATTCATAACTATGTTTTTACTTATACCTATTATCTTGTAAGCAATTGATAAAATAAATAAATAAAATAAATAGATAGATAGATAGATAGATAGATAGATAGATAGATAGATAGATAGATAGACAGATAAATAAACAAACAAACAAATAAATAAATAAATAGTGAATGGCCCCTCCCAGAGGGAATAAAAGAGGAGCAAAAGGAGAGTGGTGTTAGCAGGAGACAATTAGTTCAATTCATTAGGGTGAAGATCTGTTCCTGACTTGTTGCCAAGTATTGGCTGCTACAGCATGGCATTTGGAAGATATCAGGCTGGCAACTCTCCAAGCCTGGTAAAGGTCTGTAGATGTGCAATCTTTTGAAAGACTGTTGGCTGGGACTTTGCTGGAGAGGAAGTCACTGTAAAGTAAATAAAAGGGGTTTATCAGGACGAGGAATTGGCTTTGTGCTGCTGGGGAAGGCTAGGTCAGAACAGTTGCTGACTTAACAACTGAGGTGATTCACTTAACTGCGGCCTGAAAGACCTGAAATGGGGCAAAAGTCAAGGGTCTTGCTTAGCAGCAGCAATGTGCTACTCAATTGTTGTTGTAAGTCGAGGACTACCTATAAATTATACGCCTTGATTAAAAAGAGAAATGCATAAAAGAATGAATAGGCAAACTGTCTTGAGCATTTGCAATCCTAAACTTTACTTGAGAACCAAGTCTCATTGAAGTCAGTGGTGCTTACACTCAGGTAAATGAGCTTCTGGCTGTAGCCTTTGGAACAGGAAATGCTCCTTGATAAAACTCTACAGAGGCAGTAGCTAGCTTGCAAAAAACAAAACAAATTAAATTAGAGTACAGTTAGCATTGCATTCACATAGCTGGCTTCCTAATCCAATTATTCTGATTTAAAGGAAGAATGCAACATATTTTTCTAAAGCTCGTGGTGGAGAAATTGCATTTACATTGCGCCTTTTTATAATGTGAAATGTTTGGAAAATCCAGAGTAGGCTTCTAATTTAGAAGGATATAAATTGGATTCCTGAAAATCACAGCCTACAATTTTGTTTTTATTTTTGTTATTTGCTTCTATATAAATCTCCTCCCGGAATTAGAAAATGAACTGTAGATCTGGTCGGTATTGATCCATTGTTGCATTCATAACAACACGGAGAACGGGAGATGGTGATTAATCACAGCCGCAACCTCCAACTGTATCCTGAAAGGGAGCTATCGAGAGAAAGGATACGTGGGAGGAAAATGTTAAGAGAAGAAACAAAAGTGAACTGCAAAGCAAAATCTGGCCATAAGGGATATTGGGATCAGCTTGGATCTGGTTTGCACCACAAGGCATTTTACAAGGGCACACTGGCACACCTTAAACCTGGCCCTCTGCTTTGAAGTCAGGAGCTTTTGTGCATGTTAATCACCAATACCTGGATGCACCACAGCCCTTCCAAAATTGAGCCAACTTACACCAGATGAGGGCAGGATGGGGTCAAAGTACATCATGTACACATGTCCATTAGGTAGTGCAAAGTTGCATAATTCACATCATTGGTGGAGCAATGATATTCTAATATATGGGGCATTGTTCTGGTATCACCTGAAAGTTATGCATGAAAACTGGGTTTCCAGAAATCTAGCACCTCCAAAGCATCCAGATATTTGGTATGTGTTGGATATGAAATTCTTCTCCATGGAAGTGAGGCCTTGATAGATCAAAAGCTCTTACTTTCTATGTGCATCTCTAGCCTTCCTTCCTTCCTTCCTTCCTTCCTTCCTTCCTTCCTTCCTTCCTTCCTTCCTTCCTTCCTTCCTTCCTTCCTTCCTCTCACCAACACAACTCCTTTCTTTCTTCCTCTCACCAACCCAAATCCAGCCATCCTTCTTTCCTTCCTTCCTTCCTTTCACCAACCCCTTTCTTTCTTCCTGTCACCAACCCAAATCCATCCATCCATCCATCCATCCATCCATCCATCCATCCTTCCTTCCTTCCTTCCTTCCTTCCTTCCTCTCACCAACCCAACTATTTCTTTCTTCCTCTTACCAACCCAACTCCTTTTATCCTTCCTTCCTTCCTTCCCTCTTTCTTTCTTTCTTTCTTTCTTTCTTTCTTTCTTTCTTTCTTTCTTTCTTTCTTTCTTTCTTTCTTTCTTTTAAAGAAACATAAGCTAATACAAGGAAAAGAAAAGGGAAGAAAGGAAATAATGTGGAAGAAAGGAAATGACACAAGTGCAAAAAAAAGAGGGGCAGAAATAGAAATAGAAATAAGTTTCCAAGATCTTTTGTGGCAAATGTAAGTTTGATTGCATAATTATCCCTTACTCTATGCTTTCAAAAAAACTTCTCTTTTTTCTATTATCAAATGTCTTTCTGTCAAAATTACAATTCAAAAGCTTATTTGTTTTCGGGGTCATATAAAAAAGCCATAAAGAGTCCGGTTCCGCGTGGCTTCGGTGGCAGCAGGAATTCGTGACTGTTCGCGATTCCTACTGTGCTTGCCGCCGAGGTACCCCTGAACCAAATGGGTCAGGGGGATATGGCTGCCCTGTAGGGACAGCCGAAGAGAGAGGGGAGCCGAACGGGTGGTTGGGGGTGTCGCAGACCCCTTCCTCATCCGGGAAAACCCCTTTTTCCCGAGGTGGTGGAGCGGCGGTCAGTAATGGCCGCCACGAAGAAGCCTGCAACCGGGTAAGATCGTGCTGGAAGAAGCAAGAAAAATGAAAGTACTGGCTGAGCTGGGTCAATCAACATCTTTTAAACTTGCTGGAACTGAACTGTCTGAATTGCTGGAGGATACATTGTATCCCTAAGAAGAGCGGAAAGCGGCGGAGAAGCTCTTAAAGGGAACTTTTTTTTTCTTCACTCTCCCACCCCATAGAAACAGCAGATGAAGATTTGAAATTTATTTGGGCACTGAAGGTGAACTATTTTGAAAGTTGAAGTCAAGAGATAAAAGACTTCTTGGACATTGGACTTAAAAAATAAGGAATTGGAAAACCCATATCAGAGGTATGGATTTTTGATCATTTAAAAATTGATGTTGCAAGTGGAAAGGGAGAGGAAAATAATTGGAGCGGAAGTGGAAAAAGGAGGAGATTGCCTAGAATCTCAAAGAAAGGTATATGGTAATTGGACCTCTTTGATTAAACAGTAACCCCAGAAAGAGAAAGAGAAGAAGGAAGAAAAGTATTAACTTTTGGAACTTTTTTTGAACTATTTTTGATTAAAAATACTTGGGTGGTTGTTTTGGGAAAAGTTTCTCTTTTCATGATGGCATCGCTTGTGGATGAACTAAAGACTGAATATCAAAAATATAAAAAGGAAGAACAAGATGGAAAAGATACTTTGGGCACTTTATTTCAATTTTTAGAAATGGCGTTATGTACTTATGAAAAGTTGACTACGCAGCAGAATGATTGGGACAAAGAAGAAGAGGAACAAGAAGCCATCTTTGATGAACAATGGGTTTTTTCCGGGGAGGAGGAGAAAGAGGATAAGGGGATTTTAATGTTTGAAAGAGGATAAGGGGATTTTAATGTTTGAAAAAACAACCAAAAAAGAGAAAAATGAGAGGAAAGATGGATGCAAGTTTCGAAAGCAATGGAAAGGGAGTAAGAAAAGGGAGGAGGAGAGACAAAGGGGTAAAAAGGGCAAGGAGAAGAATAAGCAAGAGAGAAAGGGGGGGAGGAGAAGCCTCAATGGTGGGAAGCAAGATTTAAAGAAAAAAAGTTTATTCAGAGACAATGGGTGAATTTAATTAAGGATAAAAGAGGGATTCTGGAGGGTACATAAGATTGTGCTTTTATATGTGTATTTAGAGTAGAATCTTTCTTATAAAATTTATTGTGTAATTTTAGAATCTACTAAACAGAATCCCAAGATAAATTAAGTGTTATATGAAGTACTTTTAAGTTAGGGCAATGAGTTAAAGGTGTCACTCCAATTAGTGTATAGGAGAAGTACAGTAAAAGAAAAAAAGATGAATGGATAGTTGGAAATAGAACAGACAAAGAATGTTGTTGAAAATGGTAATAAGATAGGGAAGGATATATAAAGTGAATATGATGTGTAAATTTCGTCTGTGTGAAGACTTTTAACTCGGGATCAAGCAGCTTTCAGAAAAGATGTTTTAAGTTTTGTTATGTTTTCTGCGTTTTGTATGTTGATAAAAGGCAATAAAATTTTGATTAGCAAGAAATAATTTGGATGAAAAGGAGAAGTTGGGATAAGATATGAAGTTAAATAGATAAAGTAAATATTGATAATATAATTTGGAATCATTATGTTCTATTGATTTTCTTCTTTAATTATTGCTATATATTTTTTAGAAAAGAATTTATAAACTGTTATGCCTTGTTTGTTTGTGTACTGTTTTTGTAAAATTAATAAAATTTGTTTTAAAAAAATAAAACCATAAAGAGTTTCCAGTCAGTCATAAATGTAAATGTTGTCTTTTCACTAATCAAAGGAGTCAGTTTAGATAGCTCTGCATATCCCATCATTTTCACTAACAATTCCTCCCTTACTAAAAACAAAAATATATATTTCACCACAATTCTGTGATCTTAAATAAGAAAAGGGGAAAAAATCAGTATGTGGGAGTATTATCTGTCTGCAAAATTCTGGATTTAAATATATTTCTTAACTGCAAGTGAAGGACTTGTCATTTTTATGAAGCAAAATCCTGGCATGTTGAAATTTTGAAATAGCTCTTCTTATCATTTAATGTTCCTGTCTTCTGGTTCCATCACTCTCAAAATGTTTCTTGCATAGCCCAATGAGATGAAATGGCACTTGGTTATGCTTCAGTTGGATCAGCACTTAAGTTAGAATCCATTCCTTGATTGAATATGGAATTTTGTACTCTGAGCTCTTTTGAATGATTTAAAAGCAAGGTGAAATCACTCAGATAGTGTAAAGAATCCATTTTGCAAAGTGTGTGTATTTGTGTGTTTAAAATATTTAATACAGTAAGGTTGATCCTGATTAGCAGTTCAACAGCAGGCCACTGGAAAATCCCAGAATTGTAAACCATTTATATAAGATTGGGATGTCAAAGAAAGTCCTTATTTGAAGAAGACAATAGTAAACAATATGTAACTCTGTCAGAGACTTGAATTAAGGTAATCACCAAACGCGAAACTTGTTCTAAGAACTTCTTCACTATTAAAATAAGCTCATTTCAGTATGTGTAATATGTAATAAGAAGAGAAAGGGGCTAGAAGGGTGTGTGTGTCACACTAACATTATGTAACCTGTGGCTGGAGAGATCATAGCATGCAATAATACTTATATAATAATAAAACAATTTTTCTTTCATTACATAGTTATGAGATCTGGGCTCAAAAGGAAGGGGGGAGGGAAGAAGGGAGGGAGGAAGGAAGGAAATGAGGGAGGAAGGAAGAAGGAAAGGAGGAAGGGAGGAAGAGCACCGACCTACAAATGATAGTGATAAGTTAGAATTTTGAATATTTCTTTGCTGCCATCTGATTAACATGGCTTTTGCAACCCAGATCTGGTAGCCCCAATGAAACACTTTTTTGGTATAGAAGTAACATGGACTTTATGCCCAGTGCTTATAATGCATTTACAGAAAATTTCTCCTGGTGTTTCCAGCAGCTAACTATAAGCTTTTTGCAAATATTGAAACCAAGATGGCAGGGTGATGAAAAACCAAGCAATTTGGCCTCTTCAAACTGTACTGTATTGTTGTGTAAATGTGTGGTAATGGGAAAATTCAATCAAATCACCATTAAACCAGTCAACCCATCCAAGGTATGTGTTGTCTTATCAACATAAGACAATGGTCTACTGGCATTGGATAAATATCCAGAGTCAAGTTCTACTACTGGTATGTAGATTGACAGTATATGAAAACCCTGGAGCAATATGAAAAACTAGATAGATTCATTGCTGTTTACTTAAAAGGAGGATAGAAACAGCCATATCACTTAGACTTATATATCACTTTACAGTACTTTCTCTAAGCATTTTACAGAGTCAGCCTCTTTCCTCCAACAATCTGGGTCTTCATTTTTCCCACCTCGGAAGGCTGGAAGGCTGAGTCAACCTTGAGCCAGTCAGGATCAAACTTTTGGCAGTGGGAAGAATTAAACTGCAACACTGCATCCCAACTACTGCACCACCATGACATGTACCACAGTCAGAAAAATAAGAGAATTATAAACAATTTAAGTGAATGTGAATAAATATGCAAAACAAAAAACAAAACAAAAAACCCACTCTCCTTTCATCTAAGAGCTGCTAGGCATCATATTGATGTGAATGGATACAACCTTGAATCTATTTTTGACATTATCAGATTGCTAAGAGCACTTTTAATTATCATATTTTGAATAGATTATACAGCATTGTAAGACAAGTGGTGCGATTCAACCGGTGTAACAACCAGTTCGGTGAGCACGTGCCCTGCGTGTGCACTCCGCATTTCAAAAAGCCCATTTTCAGCTTTAATTCTTACCTTCTACTGCAGCCCCTGTGAATAAAACAGCTGAGGTGCCACAAAACTGCTCTGTCATGCAAATCAGCTGTGCTCTAAAACAATGAAATAAAGTACAGGAAAGAGGAGATGTGGGTAGGTGGGGCCAAATGCTCACTGGAACTACTGGATCACCCGAACCGGTCCGAATTAGTAGAATCCCACCCCTGATCATAAATCTCTGGAAATATATATATGATGCTAGGAAAGGTTGAAGGAAAGAGAAGAAGAGGATAACAGCAGAAAAGTAGACGGACCTGGTTGCAGTGACAATGGATAAACCATTGAAGGATCACATTGGGTTCAGATCATCTTGTAGAAGGTCTGTTTTTGTGTCTTCTGAGAATTAACACAGACTTGAAGGCACATAATCAACTTTTTAGCACTTTTTTTTTTTTTTGAAAAAGTTTTTATTAATTTTCTACAAACAAACAAGACAAACAAAACATAAAAACATCAACTCTTATATGTACATCCAGTGTGTCAGTTGGTTCATCATTTTTGTGCATTCATTCTGTAGTCTCAATTACAATTATATTACATAACAACTCATATTGTCAATCCAAACTTATATATCCTAATATCACTAAAAAAAGAAGTTTTTGACTATATTTTTAATCATTCATGCTTAATGAGCTAACAATACTTTAAACCAGTTTACTCTATAACAAATCATCTAGTCATATCAAATCAATCCTAAAAAATCCTTTATAAATATAATAGCAAATAGCAAAATAATAGCAAAATAAAGATATTCCTTACTATCTAGCATTCTAAATATTCTATTATCGTATTTTATCATCTAGCCATTTATAAAAAAGATCCCAAATTTCGTAAAATTGTTTATCCTCTTGCTCTCTAATTTCAAATGTCAATCTGCTCATCTCAGCACATTCCAATATTTTCTTAATAATTTCTTCCTGTAATGGTATTTTCTCATTCTTCCAATTTTTAGCAAATACAATCCTGGCCGCTGTTAATACATTTACAATCAGGTATTTCAAATCTTTACTATATATATCAGGTAAAATTCCCAGTAAGAAGATCTCTGGTTTCAAATCTATATGTTTCTTTATCATTTTTTCCAACCACATGCGAATTATAGTCCAATATTTTCTAGCATCCTCACAAGTCCACCACATATGGTAATACGAGCCGGGTATCTGATGACATTTCCAGCATTTTTCAGATTTGTTTTTAAACATTCTTGCTATTCTTGTCGGAGGAAAGTGCCACCTGTAAAACATCTTATACAAGTTTTCTTTATATGCTGTTGACATTGTCATTTTATAATTTTGAGACCACAATTTCTGCCATTTCTCTAAATCAATCCCATATCCAAAATTCTTCCCCCAAACAATCATAGTTTCTTTGACTTGTTCTTCCTCTAATTTCATTCCCAGTAAATAACCATATAGTTTTTTAATCACCTTCTCATCAGTACCCATCAAGATCTTATCTAAATCAGTCTGTTTATCATAAAATCCCTCCGTTTTAGAATCTTCATCATACCTTGAGTGTATTTGTGCATATGAAAACCAATTCATCCTTATACCTTGTTCCTCTAAGTTTTGGATCGATTTAAGTTCACCCTTTTCATCCAAAAGTTCCCCATATCTAACTGTTTGTTCCTTCTTATAGATTATAGGATAGGAAAATGCTTCAATGGTCGATAACCAAACTGGAATTTTCAAATAACATTGTCTTTTTATCTTCTCCCAATTTAACCACAAAGACTCCCGTACATAATGTCTTCTAAAATAACCCTGTGTTTTAGTTCCCTTATACCATAAAAAAGCATGCCAACCCAACAGCAAGTCATGCCCTTCTAATGTCAACAACCTATGTTTCCTTAATGTTATCCATTCTTTGACCCACATCAAACTTGCAGCTTGATAATACAATTCCCAATTAGGCAGACCAAAACCTCCTCTAATTCTAGCATCTTGCAAAAGCTTTAGCTTTATTCTCGCTTTTTTACCTTGCCATATAAACTTCAACATAATTTTATTTAAATCTTCAAAATAGTCTTTTCCAAGCCTAATTGGTATTGTTTGAAACAAAAATAAAATTCTAGGTAAGATATTCATCTTAATTGTTGAAATTCTCCCTATTAATGACAATTGCAAGTTTTCCCACTTCTTCAAATCTGTAGTTATCTGTTGTTTAAGTTTAATATAATTATTCTCCTTTAATGTGCTACATCTTGTTGTCAAATATATCCCCAAATACTTAACCTTATTTGTAACTTGAATTTTCAAAAGATCTGCCAATTCTTCTCTCTGTCTCAATAGCATATTCTTTGTCAAAATCTTTGTTTTGTCTTTATTTATTTTCAAACCAGCCACCTCTCCATATGTCTCTATCCTTTCCAGTAACTTTGGAGCTGTTTCTAGCGGATCTTCCAAAATAAAAGCTAAGTCATCAGCAAAAGCTTGTAGCTTAAATTCTTCCTTCTTAATTTTCATTCCTTTTATGCTTTTATCATCCCTAATATTTCTATTCAACACTTCCAAGGTCAACACAAATAGCAAAGGAGATAGGGGGCATCCTTGTCTTGTGCCTTTCCTTATATTAATAAAATCTGTAAGTTCCCCCTCCATCATTACCCTTGCTGTCTGTTTATTATATATAGCTTCTATTGCTTGAATAAATTTTTTAGCGAAACCCATCTGCTCCAATAATAATAACATAAATCTCCAGTTCACGTTATCAAATGCTTTTTGAGCATCTAGGAATATCAAAGCCATTTGCTTTTCAGGATGAGCCTCATAGTATTCCAAGGTGTCCAGGATTACTCTCATATTGTCTCTAATTTGTCTCTTTGGCAGAAATCCATTTTGATCTGAGTGAATAAAATTATTTAAATATTTTTTAAGTCTTTCTGCTAAGATTGAAGCAAAGATTTTATAGTCTGCATTCAATAAAGAAATAGGTCTATAATTCTTAATTTGCAATGGGTCAGTCTCTTCCTTTGGTATGAGTGTAATATAAGCCTCTGACCATGTTTTAGGTATCATCTTTTTTAACATAACTTCATTCATAACTTCTAACAATGGGATGCTCAATAATTCTTGAAATGTTTTATAAAATTCTACTGGAAGCCCATCTGGACCCGGAGCTTTCCCATTATTTTGTCTCTTAAATGCTTCATTTAGTTCCATCATTGTTATATTGCTTTCTAGCATTTCTTCAGTCTCTTTAGGTATCTTTGGTAAATTAGCTTCCTGTAAATACTGTTTGACTTTTTCTTCGTCAATATTTTCCTGTTTATATAATTGCCCATAAAAATCTCGAATAATTTCTTTTTTCTCCTTATTCCCATAACAAACTTGGCCTTGTTCATCTATTAACTTCAATATTTTTCTTGATTCCTTCTCTTTTCTCAATTTATATGCTAGCCATCTACCTGATTTATTTGCATCTTCAAAATAATTCTGTTTAGAGTTTCTAATTTTCTGTGCCAGTTCTTCTTTCTCTATTAATTCCATTTTATGTTTGATTACATCCAGCTTCAATTTAATATCCTTTTTCTGTGGCATTTTCTGTAATTCTTTTTCAAGAATTTTATACTCATCTTCCAAGGCCTTAGAAGCTTGCCTTTTCCTAATATTCTTTTTTCTTGTATAATCTATTATCAAACCTCTAGCGTATGCCTTCATTGTGTCCCACACATTTTGCGTTGAAGTATCTTCTTTTTTATTTTCTCTGAAGAAAAAAGCCAATTCCTTCTCCATCCATTGTGTAAAATCTTTCTCCTTTAAAATAGTATTATTTAATGTCCATCTCGATCTTTTTTTTTGTCCCTTCCATTTAATTGTCATTGGGCTATGATCTGCCCAGGTACTTGTTTCAATATTTGTTTCTTTAATATTAGATATTAGTTCTGTTGAGATCCAAATCATATCTAATCTGGACCATGATAAATGTCTATTTGAATAAAAAGTATATTGTTTAGCTTTAACGTTTCTTTCTCTCCAAATATCTTTTAAAGTTAATTCATCTGTCATTTTAAAAAAGGACCTTGGGAGAGCCTTTCTATTTTGCTTTGTTGTTGTTGCTATATAGTCCAGTTTATTGTCCACAATTCCATTAAAATCTCCCATCATAATTATATTAACATAGTCCAGTCCAATTATTTTCATATGTAGCTTTTTATAAAACTCTTCTTGTTTATCATTCGGAGCATAAATTGCAATCAAGAGTATTTTTATATTATTGTCCATTATTTCTACCATTAATACTCTTCCATCTTCATCCGTGTAAATCAATTTTGCTGGGATAGCCTCTTTAATGTATAAAACCACACCTCTTTTCTTACATTGAGTCAAAGAGGTAAATATTTTCCCTAATTTTGGCTGTAATAACAATTGTTCATGTTGTTTTTTAATGTGAACTTCTTGTAAACAAATTATATCAAATTTTAATTTCTCTAATTTATGAAAAGTTTTCCTTCTTTTAACAGCTGAATTAAGTCCATTTATATTCATTGTAATCAGTTTTTTTTCCTCCATGATTATGCTTTATATTTAGGTCTAACAGCTCTCGTGGATCTCACTTCACGCTGTTCTTTATTATCCATCTGTCCCCCTGCTGCTCCTTTCTCTTTTTCAGTCTCCAGTTGTTCATCTTGAAACTCAATTGATAAAGCCTCTTTCTCTGCTTCCTCTCTTCTTCCTCCAAAGAATTCTGCATGAAAAAGTTCTGCTTTCTCAATTGAATCAATTCTATATCTTTGCTCTTGCCACCCAAACACTAGTCCTTCTGGAATCAGCCATCTATAATTCACTTCATTTTCCAATAGTATTTTGGTCAGAAATCGATATTCTCTTCTCATCTCTCTCACTCTTCTGGGTATTTGTTTTAAAACCACAACCTCTTTACCCTTGTATTTCAGTGTTTTCTCTCTTACTACTTGTAATATTTGCGTTTTAATGGATTTTTTGGTAAATCTAATATGGACTTCCCTGGGTAATTTATTTCTCATCGCGTATCTTGTATAGACTCGATATATCTCATCTATTCCATCCATCATCTTTTCCTCTGTAATTTCCAAAACATCTGCCAAAATTTCTATCATTACCGCTGCCAAATTTTCTCCTTTTTCCTCTTCTATATTTTGAAATCTGAGGTAAAATTCTGACCTTTCCATCTCCCACCTCAACATCCCACCTTTTTCTTGTTCAACCGCTGTTAGTCTGCTGTCAATATTTCCAATCTTCTTCTCTCTTTGTTTTCCTTCTTCCTCAATTTTTTGGAATCTCTCCTCATACTTAACCATCATTTGTTTAATATTTTCCACTTTTTCATCAGTCTTCTCTATTCTTTGTTCAATATTTTCTGCTCTTTGTTCAATATTTCCTGTTCTTTGTTCAATGATATCTGATTTTGTCTTGAGATCTTGGATTCCTTGCATAATCATCTGTAAAGTTATTTTTTCTTGTTCCTTATCTTGCTTCAACATTGTCTGAATTAAACGTTGTCCTCCAACTGGTGGGGAAGCAGAGGTAGAAGCAGAAATGCCAGATGGTATTGGTTTCCTGCTCATTT
The DNA here is from genome assembly GCA_033807585.1 of Hydrophis major. Lineage (NCBI taxonomy): Eukaryota > Metazoa > Chordata > Lepidosauria > Squamata > Elapidae > Hydrophis > Hydrophis major. The sequence continues at coordinate 104,876,741 of CM066331.1, forward strand.
CAATGTTTCCAAAACTTCAAATTCTTCTTGACTTTTAATCCAACTGGTAAAGCAGCCAATTATAATCCAAAATGGAGAACTCCAATAGTAAAAAACACGAAACCAAAGAAGAAACAGGAAAAAAGGAAGAAGAAAGATCTTCAGGTTCTTCTAGACCCTAATCCAATTACGAGATAGTCCACCATAAAAAAGGAAAAAATAGAAAGGAGAAAACAAACACATCCAAAAATAATAATATTGATTAAGAGCAAAAGAAAAAGGAAAAAAGAAAAAGCAAAAAGAGAAAAAATAAAAAAAACCAAAAAGTTCCTTCAGATTCTTCACACCTTAATCCAATTAAAAAGTCTCAATAATCCAAAAAAAACAAAAAAAAAACAACCTCAACAACAAAGTAGTCCAAAAACATAAATATGAAAAGCAAAAAATTCCCAATAAAAAAGAAAAGAAAAATAAAGAAGAAAAAACTCTGAGGCTTTCCCTTTAAAATAAAAGGCAAAAATAAAAATATTACTAAAATTAAAATTTAGAAGAAGGCTAGCGAATGGGGTATATATAAGAAAACACACTGCACTTTGTTATTTATCCAAGGCTCTTGTTTTGACTCTCTTCTCCAGCAGCTTCAAAGCCAAACCTCAAGTATTGTTGATAACAGTCCAGGAAAGCACCTGCAATAATATTTTGCTGTGCTCTCCCTCTATCTTATCACATTAAAAAGTCCTTGAGATGAGGTCTTTTTGCAATTCTCTCCAATTCACATAAAGATACTTTCAAGCCTCTAGTTGGCAGTGTTACAAAGTTTCTTAATGCTCCTTCTCTCCGCCCGCCAGAAAAAAGGAATAATATATACGGAAAAAAAAGAAAAAATAGCCAAAGGGAGCCTCTATCCTAAAGAAAGTTAAAAAATCAAAGGAAGCATAAAATCAAAGGGAGCATAAAAATATATATAAGAGAAAATTCAATTCGGTTACCTACAAAGTCACAGTAAAATCTTTCCCAAAAAGTATAAAGAAAAGAGAAAAAAAACCCCAAGCCTCAATTTGACATCACTTTAAAAAAAACGCCGCTCAAAACAGTTTCAGTCAAAAAAAAAAATCTTACAGCTTTCTTCTTTATATCGGATGAACTTTCCAACCTTAGCGAATTTACAGCACAAAAGAGTTTTTCTCACCCAGCCGACACACTTCACTCCAATCACTTTCTTCCGGAGCTGTCCCGACTTCAGCAGCTATGGAGGCTGCCTCTCCGCCGCCAGCAAAAGGGCTTCTTCCGGATCAAACCAGAGATTTTGCGATATCTCTGGGATCCTGGAACAATGCCCTTCACGATCACCGTCTCTACGGGACGGTTTAGGTCCGTTAGGACCGACCAGGGGCGAAAATATCGGCTACGATCTCAGAGCCCCGAGATCGCAGCTGTATCGCCGGAACGAAGCTCCGCCTTCTCAACTTTTTAGCACTTTTATGGGACTGCTAAAGGGTTTCAGGACTTTCTGCTGAACCTGTTATTCCTACTCACGTTATCAAGTTTATAACTATCCATGCTTAATGTTCTTCTGTGGAAGTCATGGCTTTGCTGGAAAAATTCAAACAAACAAAAATAATAATATTAAACAACAGCCTAATGAAGGAACCACCAAGAACACTCCAACCAACACTGACAGGGCAAGCCACAAGTACATAAACAGAGAGCAAACCCCGCTCCCTTCTAACACTGATGATGTTACTTAGTTGGGTAATGGAATGTCTGCAAGAAAACAAACAAGCTCAGAGAGCACAAAGGGCTCCAAATTTCAACCCTGAGCTTCACATATTCTTTTCTATCTTTTCGTATTCAGAGATTCACAAGCAGAGAAGATTATAGTAGGTCCCCCTTTGTGTATTCATAGCTACTGCCAGGGAGAAGCTGCCATATGCCGTATTTAAATGCAAGTGAAGGTCCTTGGAGGACTTATCAACTCCCAAATGTTCCTGATGGAATTTGATGGTCCTTGCTCAATGAAAATCTTTTCCTGGGCTCTTGAGAATGTAAAGCTGCTTTCTTCAGCATAAAACTTTTTTATTTTTAAACTGTCTTGCATTCTGGACAATTTTCTTTTACTTTACAGCCTAGTGAAGCTAGACTTCTTCCTAAACAGTTCAGAGTGACACACCAAATTGGTGTCACATTTTAACCTGCTTTGATTTCTGATGGAAACTCAATCAGCATACTAATAACTCTTTGATCCAGGGAGGTAGAAAAAAATCCAGACATGAAGACAGCCTCACTTTGTGAAGCATGGAGAATCTGATACCCAAAGACCAAATAATAATAACAATAATAAAACAACTGACTTCAAGATGGTTGTTGGATGTTTCATTACCCACTGAATTTGCCCCTTTCTCTTTCAGCACTGATGATAGCACTTTGTTGGGTAATGAAACATCTGTAAGAAATGAACTGAACTCAGAAGGCACTAAGGATCCCTCATTACAGGTAAAGGTAAAGGTTCCCCTCGCACATCCGTACCAGTCATTTCCAGCTCTAGGGGGCAGTGCTCCTCTTCGTTACAAAGCTGAAGAAGAGCCAGCGCTGTCGGAAGACGTCTCCATGGTTATGTGGCCAGCATGACTAAATGCTGAAGGCACATGCAACGCTGTTCCCTTCCCACCAAAGGGGTCCCTATTTTTCTACTTGCATTTTTTTATGTGATTTCGAATTGCCAGGTAGGCAGAAGCTGGGACAAGGAACGGGAGCTCACTCCATTACGTGGTGCTAGGGATTTGAACCGCAGAACTGGCAACCTTTCTGATCGACAAGCTAAGTATCTTAGCCACTGAGCCACTGCATCCCCACAATAGATATATAATATAATAATAATGTGTGTGTGTGTGTGTGTGTGTGTGTGTAATATTATTATAATATTATAATAGATAGAATAGATAAACACATCTATCCCTCAATAGACGTGTCTTTTCAAAGCTATGCAATCTCTAGGAAAACTTTTCAAGAGCTATGGATTTGCTGCTATGTTTTGTCAATTACATTTATCATTGAATTTATAACCACATTTGTTTATGGAAGAGCCTTTCCTCAATTAAACGAAACCAAAGGCCAAATGCAGAATGCAAAATATTTCCATAAAGTCAGTATCAACATTAGAAACAAGAGCAACAAAATAACATCACATCAATTAGTGAAAGCCTGAGGGGAAAGCAATGCGTTCTTGCCTTTTCCCTATAATTTTATGAAAATAAGGAGCTGATGTATCTCCCTGGATGGAGCATCAGGAAAAGAAATCTTCTGAATATCCAAAGCTCAGTTTTGGCAAAAAGAACTGCCTCCAAAGAACCCCTCCTGATGATCTAGCTGGGCTGATATATAACCACAAAGGCCATCCTTCAGAAAGTATATTTATTGCAGAATAGAGAGTTGGAAGGGATCTTCAAGATCTTCTAGCCCAACCTCCTGATCAAGCAAGAAACCCTGAGCCAGAATTGAAGAAGTTTCTTGGATGAGAAGCAGAACATTTTCAAGAAAGAAAGACCCCCCCCCCCCCAAATAAGTCTAGTTGCCTTTTGAACAATACTTTCGGGGAAACCACAATCTGGATGATGGAGACGTTCCATAGACAAGAAGAACAAGAACCATTTTTTACCAAACCAGTGATTTTCTTCCTTTCTAACACACATTCTTACATTTAGCAGAAGTTCCCAAGCCCCCAAGCTTTGCTTAATACAATATTGTGCAAAACCACAAAGTTACTGAACCAAGGAACTAGCCATGTTCCAGTAAGTAAGTGTGGATATGGAAAATAACAGATGGTGTAAGATAAAATGAATAATTAAATGTACTTCTCCTTTTTTGGTATAGTTTAATAAGAGAAATGCCCCAGGCTAAGCTGAGGTCACAAAATGTATAAAAGTGATGCCTCAGGAAGAGTCAGGGGTTCAGAATTTGCCATGTTAATGCTCTGAACCTTGTGCACAAATAAACCTGTATTCTCCAACCTTTCGTGGTCTTGTGTCCTGATTTGGAAGCAGGATCTGCTGCAACATTTATGGCAACCACGGCAGGACACAAGGAGCCCTGAGGCCTACTGGAGGGTCCACCCCAGGTGCCAGCAACTGGTTGAGTTGAAGGGAACATCCCAGGCGCCATCGGTCTTTTGAATCCAAGGGACTTCCCGAGATTACCCTGTTCTGGTGACATCTGGTGACGGCAGTTGACACCCCCAAGAACCACAGGTGAAAGGTGAGGAGACCAGGACATCTTCGGGCCGGCCGGTGGAGAAGGAAAATGCCTGTAGGCAAGTATTGAATTTGGGAAAATAATCCCTCCCTGTAAACAGGGACAGAGGAGAGAACTGATCACCCTCTCTTAGGTAAAGGTGGGAGGATCTGTCAGGAGTGACTGACGTGAATGGCTACTGTGGTTCCCATTGGTGACTGTGAGTGTCCAGCACCGTGGACCAGTAGAAAGCAAGTGGCACCCGCAGTTTTCATTGGAGACTGTGTGTATCTGGCTCCCTGGGTCGGACATGATTGTGTGTAAATCCCTGGTGTTTTTGGAAGAGGAGGGATCCCATACTCTCCTCTCCAACCCCTTTTTCAGATTGTCTTGTCTGGTAACCTGGGTGGCTCTTGGGTGGAGGGGAGAGTAAGCCCCTGACCCCACTGGGGTCTATGTTAAAGCATTTTAAGGAAGTATATGAATCTCAGGACTGAATGGAGTAGGCATAAACTCAGGTGTTCTGTGAGGGAGAGTGGCCAACATTTGGGCTGGGGTGGCCTCCCATAGGTAAACCCATGAGTGAGCTCATGGAAGTGGCAAGGAAAGTCTTTGTGAATCGGGAAAAAGAGGAGAAGCCAAAGAAAGACCAAAAGATTCAACAAAAGGCTGAATTAATGGCAGCTGCTATGATGTGGACCCCCAAGGAAAGGGGAGGTAGTTCGGCTAGGGGCAACAGGTCAGGGTTAGGACACAACCAATGCACCCTTCATAAAAAGGAAGGACATTGGAAGGGTGAATATCCTGAAAGGAATAAGGAAGAGGGCATTTTCAGAGAGGCCTCTGAAGATCCCTGGGAGGAAGCCAGGGAAGGCAAGGTTATATGAGGGGCAGTTACACAGGTTAGGGAATCTCAACAAGAATGGGGAATTCTTCTAGTTGTTGCAGCTAACTTTCTTGCTGCAGGAGGTAGAGCGAACCCTTAGGGGTGACTCTAACACATAAGGGCGTGAAAATACCCTTTAGGGCAGTTATTGAGCCAGTGGAGTGAGGAAAACCTACTCCCCTGGACTAAAAGTTTAAGTAAAAACAGGATGATAAATTTGTGCACTGAAAAATGGCAAAATACATAATTGAGGAACCACAATACAGGTAGGATCATCTGGGGGAAACAAGCAAATGCAGGTTGGGTCCTGAGTCCCCAGCAGATAGTAAAATACTTTTGGCTAAAGAAGAAAATATGTGAAACTCCTTAAGGACTGAGAAATAGGTAAGGTTAGTGTTACATTTGGAAACAGGCATAGGAGGGTGTTATGTATGTAAATAGTTTAAATAAAAGCAAGCTTGGGGTAAGTGTAGGGTTCTGGCCCTGCACTTCTGATTGGGTGTTAAGCGGCTCGATCGGATTGGTTGGGTTCAGAGAATCCGATTGGCCCTTAACGAAGGACTCTTATTGGTTCTGGAGCTAGCGTCTTACAGCTCCCTATTGGTTATTTCACATTAAGGTCACCTATATAAGGCAGAGTTGTTGTTGTTCACCCTTTTAAGTCACTATGTAATAAAGAGCTGAAAGTTCACCAACTAAGATTGTCTCCAGTCATTTCACCCATGCCTGAAACTATATCACTGGCGACGAGGGTGGGATTTGGAGACATCTGATCTTAAGGAACCGGGAAGAAAAACAGAGCACGTGCCAAGACAATGCCACCAACGGAAACCATGTCCAGCAGCATCGTACCACCCGCTCCGTTCGATCCGAACCAAGAGGATTGGGAATCCTACATGGATCGCTTCCAAATGTTCCTTGAAACAAACAACCTGAAGGACACCACACCAGCCAAGAAGCGGGCGCTGTTCCTGATGTACTGAGGCCCGGCTGTCTTTAAAATGGCAAAGGCACTCGCGAAACCTCGAGAAGTTAAAGCAATGAGCTGGAACGACCTCGAACCTCTCCTGAGAGACCATTACGCACCTACCGTACCTACACTCGTGAGACGTCACGAATTCTATCAAAGAAGCCAGTGAAAAGGAGAGAGTGTGGCTGACTTCGTGGCAGACCTCCAACACTTGGGAGGCCTCTGCGGATTCGCAGACTTAGATGAAGCACTGAGAGACCGCTCAATTCTGGGATTAGATGCGCTGGGCAGGCAAAGCAAGCTGATGGCAAAAGGCAACATCGACCTTGCTGACGCCATCGCCGAAGCCACTGCTGCTGAGGCGACCAAAAAGTCCATGGCACAACTACGGCGAAGCCGAAACCCAAAGACCCCACAGACAGGCGACCTTTTATCCAAGTCAGAAGAGCAGCTTGTTACGACGCACCACGAGGACCTCTCTTCGTCGTCAGACAGTGACGAAGAAGGGGTCCATCGACTGCGGTTCGACCAGGTCCCTCGCTCTAAACCCTCACGCCCTTGCGCTGGTTGCGGGGCAAACCACCCCAGGGCAGACTGCAAATTCCGTGATGCGATCTGTCATGAGTGCAGAAAACGAGGCCACATCAGTCAAGTCTGTCGCAGTTTACCGGGACCAAGTCAGGCCTCATGGGGAACCAGCTCTCGCCAATCGGCAGGAAACCATCCTGTAAGGCGAGATCCAGCAAACCACTCCTACAGATATCGAGCATTGCAGAAAGAAGAGGCCCACTATACTATCACTATAGGTCAGGCCTCAGCCATGGACGCTAAGAAGATTTGAGTCACAGCAGCCATAGAGAACCAACCTTGCCACATGGAGGTCAATTCCGGATCATCCCTCTCGATGGTGTCATGGAAGACATTAAAGCAACTCATTCCTACCATCCAACGCCAAGACCTTCGAATGCAATGTCTCATCCTTAAAGACTACCAAGGAAATTGGATCCCTGTGGTTGGGTCTTGTCGAGTCCGCGTCTCGTTTAAAAAGCATACGGCATACTTACCTCGAACGATCATCGATAGGGACAGGCCTAGTTTGTTGGGCCTCCAATGGTTTGCGCCACTCGGCATCGAACTAGCCGGCGTGAACCGAGTCGGTGATTGCGAGTGGGAGGAGGACCTTATTACTGAATTCAGCAATGTCTTCGCAGATCATCTGGGCGAGTATAAGGGGACCCCAATTTCATTTAGCCTTGACCCTAAGGTTGCCCCGATCCGTTTAAAGCCCCGTCGAGTTCCGTTCACCCTTAAGGCCAAGATAGATGAACAACTTGACAAACTAATTAAACAAGGGGTACTGCAACCCATTGTTCATTCTCCATGGGAAACTCCTATTGTAACCCCCATTAAACCAGATGGGTCAATCCGAATCTGTGGGGACTACCGGGCCACTCTAAACCACGCCCTCCAGCAGAACGTGTATCCAGTGCCGGTGGTACAGCACCTCCTTCATTCCCTGGGAGGCGGAAAGGTTTCTGCTAAGTTAGATTTAGCTCAAGCCTATCAACAATTGCCCGTGGACGATAAAACAGCCCAAGCTCAAATGATAGTAACTCACAGAGGTGCTTTTAAATGTACCCGATTGCAATTCGGGGTAAGTGTAGCCCCGGGAATATTCCAACGTTTAATGGAACGATTATTGCAGGGAATTAAGGGTGTGGTTCCGTATTTTGATGACGTGTTAATTGCAGCTCCTAGTAAAAAAAATCTACAGAATCGTTTAAAATGTGTTCTTAAGAAATTCCAAGAAGCGGGATTGAAAGTAAAAAAGGATAAATGTCATCTGTATACAGACAGTGTTGAATTTCTAGGTTATCACATTGATAGTCAGCGTATCTACTGAGAGTAAATTAAGGGCGATAAAAAATGCTCCCAGACCCCGTAACAAAACAGATCTCCAGGCATTTTTAGGCCTTATTAATTTCTATAATGTGTTTTTACCACATAAGGTGACTGTGGCTGAACCATTACACCGGTTATTAGATAAGAAAGCATTGTGGGTTTGGGGTTACCGGGAGGAAAAAGCGTTTCGAAATGTAAAAGATTTATTTACATCTGATTCTGTACTTATGCAATATAATGAAACATTACCATTGGTTATAACTTGTGATGCCTCACCGTTTGGGGTGGGCGCTATTTTGAGCCATGTGCTGCCTAATGGAAACGAGGCCCCTGTTGCATACTTTTTGAAGACTTTTTCTCAGGCAGAACGTAACTATGGACAAATAGATAAGGAAGCTCTTGCAATTGTGGCAGCCGTAAAAAAATTCCATGAGTATGTATATGGAAGGACATTTACCATTGTAACTGACCACAAACCTTTATTGGGGATAATCGCTGGGGACAAACCAACCCCCTATATATTGTCCCCAAGAATGACTCGATGGTCAGAGTTCCTAGCTGCTTATAATTATCGATTGTTACATCGCCCGGGGAAAGCCATTCCCCACGCCGACGCACTCAGCAGAGCACCGCTACCAGAAACTCTCGACGATCCGGCACCAACAGTATCGGCGTTACAAATCGAAACGCTCAACTCGCCTCCTATGACCGCTCGAGATATCGCGAGAGAGACCAGACGAGATCACACCCTAGCTCGAGTCCTAGGCTGGGTAGAACGTGGATGGCCATTGGACCAGGTCCCAGATGACTTCACGCCATTTAAAACAAGACAGACTGAACTTTTTTCGCAAAAAGGCTGTGTCATCTAGGGCGATAGAGTCGTTGTTCCAGAACAACTCCAAAACTCGCTGTTACAAATTTTGCATGAAGGACATCCCGGGATCGTGCGGATGAAAGCACTCGCACGAAGCTACGCTTGGTGGCTAGGCATGGACCGACACATCGAGCAATGGGTCAAGGCCTGCACCAAGTGCCAACAAAACAGCAACGCACCGCCAAAAGCTGCACCGACTGAATGGGAGACGCCACGCGGGCCCTGGTCCAGAATCCACTTGGATTTCGCAGGGCTGATTAAAGGACATACATTTCTATTGACTGTCGATGCATACTCTAATTGGTTGGAAATTCATCGAATGACCCATACAACCTCCGAAGCTGTCATTAAAGTCCTCAATAGACTCTTTGCAACTCATGGATTGCCGGACGTCCTGGTGTCCGACAACGGACCACAGTTTACAGCGCTAATGTTTGAACAGTACCTTGCTGATAATGGCATCCGCCATGCGCTCACCTCGCCGGTACATCCTGCTACCAATGGCCGAGTGGAACGCATGGTCCAATTTGTAAAAAAGACTTTGCAAAAAGTGGACTATGATAATATTGACGAAAAAATAAACCTCATTCTACTTCTACAACACATCACTCCGCACAGCATAACCGGCAGAACTCCCGCAGAACTTCTCATGGGGCGAAAACTCCATTCCCGCCTTGACCGATTGCACCCTGCTTACGAGCCAGAAAAGCCTGCAGGATCCAGCGGACGCTACCGTACCTTCAAGGTAGGCGACCCCGTTTATGCAAGAAATTTATCGGGCAACCTGGTTTGGATTGAAGCAACGATAATACGCGAGACTGGGCCCAAATCCTATATTGTAAAATGTGTTGATGAAAGACTGTGGAAACAACATATTGACCAATTACGGTCACGACTCCTTTCGGCCAGCCAGCAACTCCCCTATGACCAAACTGAGGGGAGGGGGAAGGAATGGAAGAAGATGACATTCCAGGGAACCTGTTCCAAGAGAGCGATGAATCTAGTGAAACTCAGGAAATGGAGCAGGAGGAAGAATCGTACACTCCAAGGGAAATCACACCAGAACAAGAAGCTGAGCCACTACCAAACAACATTTTATCTCAACAGGACTGCACACAGCCAGTCCAAAGAAAATCTAATAGACCCAAAAAACAACTGTCCTATTTGAAGGACTATATAACCACACCATAATTGAGGAGCCAGGGGGAAAGGGTGTTATGTATGTAAATAGTTTAAATAAAAGCAAGCTTGGGGTAAGTGCAGGGTTCTGGCCCTGCACTTCTGATTGGGTGTTAAGCGGCTCGATCGGATTGGTTGGGTTCAGAGAATCCGACTGGCCCTTAACGAAGGACTCTTATTGGTTCTGGAGCTAGCATCTTGCAGCTCCCTATTGGTTATTTCACATTAAGGTCACCTATATAAGGCAGAGTTGTTGTTGTTCACCCTCTTAAGTCACTATGTAATAAAGAGCTGAAAGTTCACCAACTAAGATTGTCTCCAGTCATTTCACCCATGCCTGAAACTATAATCAGAGTGTTGATCTGGAACTAGTAAGATTAGGGCCGTGTTCTCCATGGAGCCCACGGGGACACATTAAACAGTAAAAGTTGTCTTTAAAAAGAAAAGTGGAGTTCAAACTTGCTCATGAGAGCCCTGGCCAGGGGCAAATAATGTTTGAAAGAAGGTCTCTATAGAACTTGATCTTTAAAAATAAGCCAGCGTCGTCTGGGAGATCCAAACTAGAAAGATAAGGGACAGAACACCTAGGGCAGAGACAGGTGGTAAAAAATCTAGTGCTTAACAATGATTGTAACTTCAAGTAAAAGTGAGAAGTTCACTAAAGCAATAAGAAAGAAAGCCCAATTAGTGAAACCCCAAGTTAAATACTTAGGTGATACTATAAGTCAAGGCCACAGAGCTATAGGACAAAAGGAAGCTGTGTGCCAAATTACAGAACTAACTGACAGGGGTTTCTTTAAGCAACAGTCTGTTGTAGAAATTTTGCCCTGCTAGCCAAATCACTCTATGAGTCCACAAAGGGGGGAGAAAGGGAACCCTTTGTTTGGACATGTGAACAACTTTGTCTGAACATGTGAGCTCCTGTTAAGAGACTTCCCAACCTTGAGAAATCTTTCAATTTGTATGTGGACTCAAAGAATAATATGACTCTTGGAGTCCTGACTCAAGAAAAAGGGACAAACCTCCCCAGGTCTGGAACTGTTGTGTGTGTGAATGTGTCTCTGTGTAATCATTTCCAAACCTGGAAGATGAGATCTTCTAACAACAGGAAAAAAAAAAATGGAGCTCATTGGCTTGTGAGAAAAAGCTCTCAGAAAAGAATTGTAAGTAATGATTGATTTGCTTGGAGAAAGAATGAAAGAATGAAATGAAATTTTTGTTTGAAAAATTGGTTGTGCAAGCAGTCTGATTACAGTATAAATGTGTGAGTATGTTGATGATGAAGAGAAAAAAATCCAGAACATTGGTGTAAATGTCTCTGCGTTGACCCCCTTCCCAGATTAAAAGGAGAGTACTTTCATATAAAGAAATTGCATGTATGAGGAAATGAGAAAGCTCTCATGGAGAAATGTGTGTGATTTACTAAAGTTAGAGAGAGGGGGAGGAACAGAGAAAATTAGATGATAGAAAAATAAAATATGTCAGGAGTCATTGCATCTGAGGTTCCACCAAGAACACTGGCTAAAATTGCAAGTGGGACCAAGAAATTGCAAAATTGAATTTTTAGTGGATACTGGGGCTTCCGGGACATCTTGAAGCATAATCCCTCTGGGATGCCACATTAGCCAGAATTTGAATTTCAAAAGCAAGCAATAAAAATCAACCCATGCGTGCTAGACGTGCTGCAACAGGGTGCTGCACACTGCTGCAACAGGGTGATGCATATTCTTTGCATAAACAAGATTGGAACTCAGCTAAAAGTGCAACCAGGTGCCAGGAGGTAGTTAACATAACAAGGTGCTAAAAAAATGGAAACAAAAATGCTGAAGGAATGGAAGCACTGAGAGGTTGAAGTTTTCAGATAGCAGCCCAGCTAAAATAACATTAAACCCCCATTTTTAAACCCTTTTGCTTAACCTAAAAAATCGATTGTGCCTTATCTTATCCTCTCTACCTCTTTATTACACAACCCAATATGTATGTAAATTAATCCAATCACTAAGGTTCATCTTCTCACTCTCACTGTCCACTACGTCCTATCGCTTGATTCATGAGTAGGCACAATTTTAATTGCAACCTATCAAATAAAAGGATAATTTGCCTAAGTCTATAAAGAGGACATCAGGCTTCTTTGCTCTGCCTTTGGGTACCAGACGTGCCATTAAACAATTCGTGTTTCACTCTCATGGTGTGCTGCTCTCCAGCTCAAATATACCCTTAAAATATGTTCCTTTATGAGGAATTATGAATATCTTCATTTCAACTTCATTTAAAGGAGGAGAAAGCCAACCAGTTTCCACAATACAATCTTGAGCCACCATTTTTAAGAGCATCAGGAAGTTGGGATGTTTTTTTATTATTATTATTCTGAACTTCCCGGATCAAAAACCAGGGACAGCCTGGGATGAACTTATATAAGCTGTTACGAATGAATATGAGAAAAGGCAGCCAAAGGCAAGGAAACAGAAGAAAGCTAACTGGATGTCAGAACAAACAGACCATGGAAATTGTCAAGCAAAGATAAGAAGCCAAAGGCAAGAGAAAAAAATTAAGAACTTAACAAAGAGTTCCAGAAAACTGTTAGAACAGACAAGAAAAAGTATTTCAGGAATATCAGTAAGAATATAAAAAATGGATATATACATGGAAATGTTCAAATTTGTCTGTCTGCCTTGTCCACCCACACCTGCCCATCCATCCATCTATCCATCGATCCATCTTTACCTATAATCTCTCTCTCTCTCTCTCTCTCTCTCTCTCTCTCTCTCTCTCTCTCTCTCTCTCTCTCTCTCTCTCTCTCTCTCCATCCATCCATCTATCTGTTTGTGTTTCCATCATCTTATCTATTCCAAAAGATCTCTTAACTCAGAAGAAGGCTACAACTACAAACTGGTTTGCTAAAAGATGGCAATGGACACATAAATAATAGATTCAAAGAAGTTCAAACAAAAATGTGAGGAATATATTGAAATTCTGTACAGTTCAAATATCAAAATCAAACATACCTTACGAGAGATTCTTTCTTAAAAAGAAGGAAGTTATATTTGCACTCTGGAAATTACCAAGTCAGACTATAAGAAGTGATTGGATCATCCACAACTTCCATATTCCATTTACCTTAAAAAAAAAAAACCCAATCATTATACTGCATACCTATCTTTTTAGATGAGAATCATAGAATTTAGCAGGTTATCTTGAATGTCTCTTTCAAGCAGGCCACATTAATGCATGTTTCAATTTCTTTTTTGCACACAATTAATAATGAATGAAATCATATTCATAGCTGATAGTTCATACTTCTCCAAGTGTGACTGATTCCAACAGACTATTTTCATTGCTGCTGTCTGCTTCTAAAGAAAGCAATTATTGAAGAAAAGGAAGGAGAAGGAGGATGAGAAGAAGACAAGAATATTGTTTCCCTAGACAATACTAAAATTATCTTTGTATTTAACAATGTAAAAATTGGCTCTCCAGGTGCACACCAATATTGCTGTTCTATTTTGAGTGGTAAATCTGCAGGAGGAAGTCATTAAATGTTCCCCAGCTCTCCCACCCGACCACCCCCCAAAAAAGTTTTTTAAAAAATTATAGGAAAGTTCTGCTAAAATTTAGCTACTGTATTCGGAGGTGCCATTTACACCTTGAAACACATAACTTTGTTTTCAAAGATTTCAGGTTTCTCTGTCTAATTATCTCACGATGCACAACTATTTCTGTCTTTCCTACATGTTTGTAAAGGAAATGACAATTTCTACATTGTATCTGTATCATTGAATCACAGAGAAAGATATTGAAAATTCAGATTGGAGACTGAAGGCTAAACCGGGTCACTTTTAATTTTTTAACATCTGCTTGAACTCTTTCCTTACAAAGCCCTCTAAATTTAAGTCTACTGTGGGAAGCAATTTCCCCACCACTTGTGGAGAATGAAATATTTTGAGGAATAGTAAAACAGGTAGAATATTATTTTTCCTCAAAGGGGAAATAGAGAAAACGTGTTCTTAAAGGCAGAGAGCAACCCAGTCTTCCTGCACAGGAAAACTACCTCCAGTAGGTGGAGATGGATGTCTCAAAGGTGCTTTTTCAAGAGGCAACTGGGCTTTCTGGTTTTTCTTTGAAGATATTTCACTTCCCATCCAAGAAGCTTCCTCAAACATCTTCAAAGAAAAACTAGAAAGTCCAGCTGCCTCTTTAAAAAGCACCTTTGGGACAACCATGATCTGGATGAGTGTGTAGTGCTCTGCTAGTGGCCAGAAGAGCTGGCAGGTGACTCAGACCATGAGGAGGTTGGGGAGGAGCATGGCCCAGTCCTGGAGTCTGGTGAGAGCTCTGTTGAGGGCTCTGCGTCAGAGGCAGAGATGGGGTCAGGGCCATCCGACAGTTATCAGCTGCCTTCAGAGTTGGAGATCAATGAGGCAGAAGGACAGCTGGAGCCTGTTCCCAGTGTGCGCATGCACAGAGCTGCCAGGAGAAGGAAACAGTTAAGGAACAAGGGCCAACTCAGGAGTAAAGGCACAGGTGGATGGTGAATGGCCCCTCCATCAGTCTGACAGCTCTCCCAGCCTGATAAGGTCTGTGGTTGTAGTTCACCCTTGAAAGACTGTTGGCCAGGACTTTGCTGGATGTGAATGAGAGGAATTCACATTAGCTTAATAAAAAGGCGTTTTGTCAGGATGAGGTATCTGCTTTGTGATTTTGTGAAGCCTAGGTCAGAATAGAGTGAGATTCTCCATAGACATTTAGAGATGGATATTTTATGCCTATTAAGAAATGCGAGCCAATCTATTCACAAACAAAACATCTTCAGCTCCAGGGTGATGGGATTAAGAAGGACAAGACTTGACCTTTAGGACACAGTCAGATTAACCCACCATTGATTAGAATAGCAAAAGACCCAGAGCTCACTACATTGCACAACCCCCTGGAGCATCTCAGAAACTGCATAAAAATCATTGCACTCATCAAGCTAATTTGTCAGCTGTCCCAGAACTGCATGCTGGTTGTGTTCATCAATAAACAGAATCCTTCTTTCCAATCAGCCTCCATTTTATTCCAAGCACCTTTCTCCCAGCTTGGAACTGCACCAGATGGATTTTTCTTCTTACACCTGGAATCCTGCATCCAGTTTTGGCCACCACACTATAACAAAGATGTTGAGACTTTGGAAAAAGTGCAGAGAAGAGCAACTAAGATGATTAAAGACCTGGAGGCTAAAACATATGAAGAACGGCTGCAGGATTTGGGTAGGGCCAGTCTAGAGAAAAGAAGGACTGGGGGGATATGACAGCAGTCTTCCAGTATTTGAAGGGCTGCAACAAAGAAGAGAGGACTCAGCTGATACTCCAAGCACCAAAAGGCAAGTGATGAACAATGGATGGAAACTAAGCAAGGAAAGAAGCAACCTGGAATTGAGGAGGAACTTCCTAACAGGGAGGACAATTAACCAGTGGAACTGCTTGCCTCCAGAAATTGTGGAAGCTCCATCACTGGAGGTTTTTAAGAAGAGACTGGACAACCACCTTGTCTGAAAAGATATAGGTTTTCTTGCTTGAGCAAAGGGTGGACTAGAAGACCTCCAAGGTCCCTTCGAGCTCTATACTGATTGAATGATGATCCAACTGAGTAGTGATGTAACCTAGTATTAAACTGATGTACCTAATTCTTTATTGCTCTTTTCAAGATTTAGATGAATCTGCTTCCACCCATATTCCCTTTCCCCTTTTATTTTCTGCCCACAAATTAAAAAAAAGGAAAGGTCATTTTTATTACATCGTACGTGCAAGTTCATTTCCTGGATCTTTATATTTTTGCAGCTAAACATTATGAATCTGTCTGTGGAGGAAACATATGGAAAGAAAATAAATTGTAAATATAGCTTGATGGCTCTGTTCGATATTTGGAGAGAAAAGGGAAATATTACACAGGGCTGCAAAATTACTTTGTCGATGCTGTGCTTCTTCTTCACTCAAAATTTAATAAATAAACATATCACAGTTCAGAAACCAGGTTGCATCAAGATGAGGAGCTGATCATTTTCACTTTATTGACAATGTTTTTTTTGATACCCTGTTTTCTAACAATATGGCCTCCCCCAATAGGAAGTCCCAGCATGTTTTATAAGCATGAAAGAAATTAAGCCCCTCCCCTCAAATTAAGGCCTATATTAAAACATGCGAAATGGTGGGGAATGGTGGGGGGGGCTTGCTGTTAGGAAGTACTTTTGTTGCATACCCAGATATGGTGCTGCCTGCGTTGACCCCGATATGAAGTGCCCCACCAACGCCGAGGTCAACATCCTTGCCATTGCTGCCCGCCCGCCCAAAGATGCAAGGGGGGAGGAATTAAGTCACCCCTGAAAAGATGGCCTAGCCATTTTTTCGGGGCTCAAAAAAAAAAAAGACCCGCCCTTATTATATGAGAAACACGGTATTGTTTAATTGATCAATAGTTTAAAATAAGATATAAACCAATTGATTTGTAGGGATTATGTTTCATCAAATCAGTGTCAACTCTTAGCGAACACATATATATTTTTCCCCCAGGACAATCTGTCTCCAACCTAATTCTTCAAGGCCTTCTTGACTGCACCCATTGCTGCTATAACCAGCCTTACTGTTGGTCATCTATTTCCTTTTTTCCTTCCACCCTTCCCTGCTTTGTACACTTCTCTAGAGAGCAAGGTCTTGGCTCAATGCACCTAAAGTATTGGAATCTGAGCTTGGCTGGTTACACCTTGAGTGAAATCTCTGGATTGGTTTGGCGATGGTGAGAATCAGTCACCCAGGTCATCGTTGTTCCTAAGGGTGGGCTTCAAAAATTTTAGTAAAGGGTCCTCTGCTTGGTTGCTGGGTGGGCGTGGCCATGGTGGGTGTGGCCTAGTCGGCCTCCTGAACCATGGTAGGGGGTTGCCCTCCCCGGACTCCTGAGGCTCTCTGGAACCGGAACCAGAAACGGGTTCTGGGGCTCACTCCTCGTGCGCGCCCTGCTCTTACCTGCACCCAAAATGGGCCACGTGGGGACCACTCCCGGGAGGGGCAGTGTAGGGTGTGTGGGGCCAGCCAGGAGTGGGATTGGGAGGATTCTCCGAACTGTGCAATCTTAGCTCGGGGCTCTCCCAAACCCCTGCGGATCCCCAGCAGCCCAGCCCTGGTTGTTCCAAAGGTGCTTTTTCAAAAGGCAACTGCACTTTGCTTTTTTCACCAAAACGTTTCACTTCTCATTCAAGAAGCATCCTCAGTTCTGACTGAATGCTGGAGAATTGAAAGGATCTATATTACTTGCAGTCATCTGGTTTTTAACACTTTGAATGTCAGTCATGGAAGAAACATCTTCAAGAAAAAGGAAAAAAAAAAAAAAGGCCCAGTTGCCTTTTGTAAAAAGTACATTTGGAACAATTGGTTTGAAGAGTATCTGCCTCTTCCATTAGGTTGGATGGGTGGGCCTAGGACCTTTCCTGACACTAGTGACCAGTGGGACACCATCTATGCTGAGGTTTGTTAGGTCCCTCTCATTCTGGAAGACTTGAAGAGCTGGCTCTTCCTGCAAGTATAGCGCAAATCTTTCTATATAAAAGCAAAATGCCCTTCACGCATCCTCACAAAATCTCCAGAATCATAAAGCCTACAAATTTAAAATTTGGCCCTTATGTTCCTCTTGGCTTCTAGGGGCTCACTAAGAAAGGATTCTTTGAAATGACCCTCAGAACATTTAGAGTATTTCCTATATTAATATTATTAACACGCTCTGATGCTAAAGAGTTCTATTCCCCCTCCCCACCTGAAAATAAATCTCTTCCAAATGCAAAACACAAGCAGAGGAGAGGAGGTTCAGTTTCAGTTTCACAGCACCAAGCAGCTTTAGTACAGAACAGTTGAGCTAAGCCACGCCCAGGCTCCTTGCTGTCTCCTTCATGCTCACACAGCAAATATAGTTTCACTTTCCAAACAGCCCTCAACTCTCTCACACACTGATAGGACGCTAGCCAGATGAATAGGCTGGATGCTGGTAGGCAGAGGTAGATTTTTCCCCCCTTATTTTCCTTCCCAAAAACCACATAGTTTTATAGCGAAGCACGGGTATCCAGCTAGTATTTGAATATTTGCTGAATTGCCACCCTTGATAGCATTTGACATTCTGTGATGTGTAGATTTAAATATTACAGAAATGTCAATTATTATTTGCCAGTGAAATGGATTACTATTTCATAATCTATTGCCGTTGACGTGCAATGATGCTTCATATTTGAGAGCAGTCTTAAGAATGTGACATATTTTCGTGTTAATGGTTATTGAAATGAGAAAGGAATGGCATCCCATTTCAAATGCTGAAACATTCACATGTTGAGATGTAACAACTCCTTTTCCATCTTGAATAGGAGGTGGTTATTTTTAATATCGAAGAGTTAACACCAATTGTGGGCATTCATTGCCTGACATTTCTAAAGTTGCTGTTGTAATTATAGCTCAAAATTAATCAACAAGGAAAGGATTCTTTATAAATTTGCAGGTTTTTCTTTTACTCAGCAAGATCCCAAACAAAAATATGTGCATTGGGAGAGTGCATTTTAATTGGTGGCTATGTTTCAATGAGGACAGGCACACATAGTCCTATGAGACTCTTGAAAGAGTGCAGAGAAGACCAACAAAGACGATCAGAGGGTTGGAGGCTAAAACATATGAAGAATGGGTGCTGGAATTGGGTATGTCTAATTTAATGAAAAGAAGGACCAGGGGGGACATGATACCAGTCTTCCAGTATTTGAGGAGCTGGCCCAAAGAAGAGGGGGTCAACTTATTCTCCAAAGCACCAAAAGGCAGGACAAGAAACAATGGATGGAAAGTAACCAAGGAGAGAAGCAACCTGGAATTAAGGAGAAATTTCTGAGCAGTGAGAACAATTAACCAGAGGAACAACTTGCCTCCAGGAATTATGGGTGCTCCATTACACATCTTGGAGGCTTTTTAGAAGAGACTGGATAGCCATTTGTCTGAAATGATAAAGGGTCTCCAGTTTGAGCAAAGGTTGGACTAGAAGACCTTGAAGGTCCCTTCCAACTCAGTTATTCTGTTACATAGGAATTTTTCTTTCATCTGGCCAAGCATTTTGCAGCATGATTCTTAACAAGCTACATTATGTCATGTGATTTATTTGCATATGTAAATCAACCTTTAAGAATCAGCAGGAGACTTTGTAATGCAGGGGTCTTCAAACTTGACAGCTTTAAGACTTGTGGACTTCAGCTCCCAAAATTCCTCCTCCAGTCATGTTAGCTCATGAATTCTGGGAGTTGGAAGTCCACAAGTCTTACACTTGCCAAGTTTGAAGACCCTTGTAATTATTTGATTCCTAGTATGATTTGACTACTTATTGTACCCTATGACTATCACTAAGTGCTGTACCTGGTGATTTTTGACTCTTGATGAATGTATCTTTTCTTTTGTGTACACTAAGAGCATTTGCACAAAGACAAATTCCTTGTGTGTCCAATCACACTTGGCCAATAAAAGAATTCTAATTCTAATGTCTCAGGTCAAGAAAGAATGTCAGTAGATTCGATTTGAGCTCTACCAAAGTTCAATCAGATTCCCAGCAGGATTCCAAATCTGACTAAAATGTACTGGTGCACAATGAAGACTGTTCTCTATTCTTAGTAAATACTCCCCAGGAGTATTTGTGGACCTTTTAAAACATAAAATAAAACCAGCACTCATCTGGTCGAACTCAAGCTCATGCGAAAGATGGCAAATTCTCATGAATGTGTGCGTGTGTTGCATTGAATCAAGCAATTTGAAGTATTTTTCCTGCTGTCTTTAACTAAATTTACTGATCGGTACTTCAAGGTTTTGTGGTTGTTGTTGTTGTTTTGTTTGCATTTTACAAGTTTATATTATGGAAAATGATTTTTTTTATAGCCTTGATCATTAGCTGAAAAGTGATATTGCTTGCTGCAAATGTATTCTTTTCAAAAAAAAAAAAAATTCACATGGCTGTATTCAGCAGCTTATAAAAAGGGTCTAAAGGTTGGAATTGCTTCTTAATATGATTCTCCTGCAAACAGATGGTGCGTTTCCCCCAGCCATCCTTGGCCTTTTCCCTTTTTTAAAGCTTTGCCCAACTCACTTATCATAAGGGTTATTATTTATTTAGTGTATGGCACGTGTTAGCCAGGGATCACTGAGGTGGCTGGCTGGCTCTGTGAAAGGGATTTTTTTCGGGCGGTCTTATCTTTACCCATGGAATGCCTGAAAGCTGTTAGGCAATGTCCCTGTGCAGTTTATTCACTATAGGAATCAAACCAGCAGTGCACAAGCTCAGTGTCTTACCACGTGAGCCACCGCGGCCCCCTACTTTTCCTAGAGATGATTTTCTTAAATGTTTCACACAGATGATAGTATTAAGAATCAACCAATGGACACCTAAGGTCAAATTTAGAACTCTATTAATTTTGTGAATCTACTGAAAACTCTGCTTGGAGCTTTTTGGCCAATCTTTGAAGAAGCTGAAGATGCATTTATCAACACATAAAATATTTCTCTGGTCTTTTTAGAGTTGCCAACAGAAAGGGAGGGGGGAGCAGTGGGTAGCTTGCATTTCATAAATGTTTTCAAAGATAGTTTCTAGGCGTCTGAAGTTTCTGCTGTGCAAAATCCTGGTGACAATGAATGATGTGTCTCAGAGTCGGCTACACCCAGGCAGGGTTCGGAATGTTTACTCCCAATAAATCTTTAAGTTTTGGAAGTTCGAGTAGAGACTCATGATTTAAATGAGGGTAACTGCCAGATCCTGACAGCATTGCCAATATGTCATCACCATGGATGCCTGGGAGATAACTGCAATGATTTCTCTCCCAACTTCCCCTACCATTCAAGTCCTCTGCTTTCTTCTGCTCCCATTATAGTGTTGGTCTTGGCATTGAAGCCATGCACACAACCTTGTCTGATTTATTCATTTCAACCAATACAATTTGCAGAAATTGGGTATGTCTAGCCTACTGAAAAGAAGGACTAGATGAGATATGATACCAGTCTTCCAGCATTTGAGGGTTTGCCACAAAGAAGAGGGAGTCAATCTGTTCTCCAAAGCACCTGAAGGCAAGGCAAGAAATAACAGATGAGCACTAATCCAAGAGAGAAGCAACCTGGAATTAAGGAGAAACTTCCTAATGGTGAGAACATTTAGCTTGCCTTTAGAATTTGTGGGTGCCCCATCACTGGAGGTTTTCAAGAAGAGACTGGACAGCCATTTGCCTGTAATGGTATAGACTCTCCTGCTCAAACAGGGGAGTTGGACAAGAACACCTCCAAGATACCTTCCAACTCTGATATTTTACGTTCTATGAGTATTCCACACTAGCAGAAATGTCAACTCATAAAACATTCCTATTCCCGTTTTAGTAGTTGCTATTAAAAAGGGGGGGGGGGGATCTGGAAGAGCAGTTGAAAGCAAAAGTACATTCCAAATCTTATCTTTAAAAGGTTGTAACTAAAATACCAGAGTTTTGCCCACAAATACATTTAATTGGAGAATGTGAATGAGGACACCCAGCCTGTGATTATGCTCAATTGGAGAACCTGGTTTATGAGACACCTAGGGGGAGAGGGGCAAACAGGGTCACAGGGGACTGTAAATTACGTCTGCCAGAGTTGGCTTCATGCAGGGCAGGGCCAGTATGTCACCTCTAATGAATCCTTTGAAGTTTTTTAAAGTTTGGTTCGAGAATCATGATTTAATTAGGGTGATTGCTGGAATCCTGGCAGCAAATATGAGTTTCACATAAAATATTACCTTCTTGCAAGTAGCTAAGCAGGAGGTCATCCAATGTGAGTTGGGTGGGTCCTGAAAACCCAATTCTACTTCCAATCTCTTCTTACTCCCATGACATGTACTGTTATTTCCCCCAGGAAGTCATGAGGGGCTACCATTGTGTTGCCAGGGTCCTCTGCAGCCTGACACTTTGGGCTGCTCGAGTAAAAAGGAAAAGAAACTTCCAAGTGAAAATGCCATGCCACATATTTCAAAGGGAGCCAGGAAGCTGTAATGAGGCTGATTCACAAGACAGAATTACATGTAACTCTGCCGTTAGCAGTCTCCCAGAGCCCCCTGAATCTCTGACAACTTTGTCAGAATGACATTTGGCTTCTTAGGAGAAGTTTTAGAGGAAGTTTTCTGAAACGAGTTTCAATAATTGTTCATGATCTGTAGGAACCGATAATAAAAGAAAAACAAGAGGAATATAAAGAGAACGAGAATGACTTCCACACTGAAGTGGGGGAGGAGAGAATATTATTAGTGGAGGACTGGATTATTCGGAAGAGGGGTTTGCTATAATTACAGTAGAGAGCTGCTATTGCAGGTGGAGACTTTTGCAGAATGGCTGAAAATTCATTTCATCCAGAAAATTAAAAAAGGAAACTAATTAATAAGGGAATAATACATTGAATGGATGAAAAGAAAAATGAAAAGCTGTATGTAAAAAGTAAAGGATCAGATTGTTATAGTAGCTGATCCTTGTTTAAATACTCAAAAGGCTATCACAAGTGCTCTAAAATGCACTCCCCTCCTTTTCTTTCTTTCTTTCTTTCTTTCTTTCTTTCTTTCTTTCTTTCTTTCTTTCTTTCTTTCTTTCTTTCTTTCTTTCTTCCTTCCTTCCTTCCTTCCTTCCTTCCTTCCTTCCTTCCTTCCTTCCTTCCTTTCTTTCTTTCTTTCTTTCTTTCTTTCTTTCTTTCTTTCTTTCCTCTCTCTCCCTCTCTCCCTTTCTCCTTTTTTTCTTCCTTGTCTTTATTTATAGAATCTTATTCATCAAGCAGAAGCCACGGATGAAAACCTGATTCTATTAAATCACACAATGGTAGCATTTATTTATTTAGACTACTTTATTTATTTATATAAACATTGCTGATTGAATAATTTCACTTGTTTCAATGACAATAAGGCAACTTTTTTTTTTTTTTAAAAAAGACACATGTCTTAAAAGCTCATATATCCTTAATGCACTCCAGAGACTTTAACGTACAGTAGAAATATAACTGACAGCATATTGCCTTCTTGGTTGAAAGGTTTCTACTATTCCCTTGAGTTCATTATCAAGAAGCAGGTGAAAACTGGGGAGGAGGAGACAGTTTGATGTCCCCAGGGCCAGAGAACATTTCTCAATTAAATTTCAGGTAGCCCCTGCCTGTCACCTTTCAATCGCTAGGACTTTCCGTAGCACAATGCCCTGTGTTTTGAAAGGGACATATGACAAAAATATCCTGCAAATTCCAAAGCCTTTAAGAAACGCTTAAAAATGAAACCAACGTTCTTACCAGTTCTCCCATAACTTAGGAAGATAATAACAAATAGAACAAAATGTGGGCTCTGTCAACTTTGCCTCATCACAATCCATCAATCATCATCATGAACAATATCATCATCACCACAATTGTCTTCTTCTTCATCCACTGTTCTGACCCAAGCCTCGTTCAAAGCAAACAAACACCAAAAAAGAGATAAAAGCAAAATCTTTTTATTGCTTCTCTGTAAATTCCATTCATTCACAGTAAAATGCTATTCAAAACTAATTGATAAGATAAGAACAAGCCTTGCCAAGGTTGTGCAAGGCTGACAAGAACACTAGATGAAATTGCAAGGAAATAATCAAAATCAAAAGTCTTCAAACACAAACCAGGATAATCCAAACTTCCACAAGACTTGAAGTGCAAGAACTTCTTTGCTTCCTGTTATGAACTAATAAAGGCGTTTAAATAAAGTTTTAACAAACCTTAAGAAAAAGCAGGGTTCTAATCCTGCACTTCTGATTGGCCGATAATAGCGATATCGGATTGGTCCTTTCTGGGAAATCTGATTGGCTGTTAACGGGCCACTCTCATTGGTTCAAGGGTTTAACACTTCCATGTTTCTCATTGGCTAATAGGACAGCAGCCAACCCTATAAAAGGGCTGCTGCTGCCCTAGGTTTTTTGGCTCTGTTCAGAATGATTAATAAAGAGTTGAAGTTCACTGTTCACTGCCTCGTCTCCGTTCCTTGCACCCATGCGCAGAACACTGGTGACGAGGATGGGATAAGGAGACTGACTGAACACTACAGAGCACCAAACAGAGCACGTGGCTGAAGGCGCATCGACAACGGAAACCATGTCCGGTGGTGCCATACCACCCTCTCCATTTGACCTGGCACAAGAAGACTGGAACTCATACATAGACCGGTTCCAGATGTTTCTGGAGACCAACAATTTGAAGGATGCCATTACGGGGAAAAAGCGAGCAGTGTTCCTGACCCATTGCGGGCCTGCCATCTTTAAGATAGCCAAGGCATTAGCGAAACCGGCTGAGGTGAAAACCACGGGCTGGGACATCCTCGCGCCCCTTCTACGGGCCCACTATGCACCCGCCTACCAATGCTTGTCCGAAGACATGAATTTTACCAGAGGGACCAGCAGAAAGGAGAGAGTGTTGCAGATTTCATCAAGGATCTCCAGAACCTGGGAGGCCTCTGTGGGTTTACAGACCTCAAAGAAGCTCTGAGAGACCGAATAATTCTGGGATTAGATGACCACACTACGCAGAGCAAGATCATGGCCAAAGGGGACATCGACCTTGCTGATGTCATCAAGGACGCTACTGCAGCAGAAGCAACCAGGAAGTCGGCCGCCCAAATGCGCCGCACCAACGCACCGCTCTGTCAACTCACCAGCGATACCTCACCTCGCCTAGAGAAGTACACAACAGCGAACCACCACAAGGACCTCGAATCGCCATCAGAAAGTGATGAGGAGGAGGTCAACCGGCTCCAGTCTGAACTGGACCAACGCCACCAGCGGAATCAAAGACTACCACACCAATGCGTGGGTTGTGGGGCAAACCACCCGCGATCAACTGCAAACTCCTCAATGCACTCTGCCATTTCTGTGGGAAAAGAAGCCACACCGGTAAGGTCTGTGGAAGCAAGCAAGGATCCAGCCCAATTCAGAGGGGAAACAACTACCGCCAGACCACAGGGAATCGTCCTGTGAGTCGGGAACAATTGAACCACTCCTACAGAAATAAAACACTGGCCACTTCAACAAGACGGGAAGAGGCACACCAAACCATTACAATCGGTCACGCTTCATCGTTAGATGCAAAGAAGATCTGAGTGAAGGTCGCCATCGAAAACCAGCCTTGTGTGATGGAAGTCGACTCAGGATCATCCCTCTCGATGGTTTCCTCGAAGACCCATAAACAATTAATCCCTGCCATCCAGCATCAAGACCTCAGAGCCCAAAGAATCATACTCAAAGATTATCAGGGGAACCAACTTCCGGTCGTTGGATCCAGCCAAGTCCAAGTATTATTCAAAAATTGTACTGCATCGTTACCACTGACCGTCGTCGACCACGACTGGCCTAATTTGTTAGGCCTTCAATGGTTCGCCCCACTCGGAATCGAGGTAGCCGGCATTCACCAAACCAGAAGCGACAACTGGGAGGAGGCCCTCGTCCAGGAATTCCAGGACATCTTTGCAGACAAACTAGGCAAGTAAAAGGGGACCCCAATATCATTTAACCTTAACAATGAAGTAGCCCCCATCCGCCTTAAGCCTCGTCGGGTACCTTTTGCCCTTAAACCAAAAATTGATGAGCAGCTCAATAAATTAATAGCCCAGGGTGTTTTAGAACCAACTGACCATGTTAGTTGGGAAACCCCAATCGCAACACCCATCAAACCAGATGGATCTTTAAGGATTTGTGGGGACTACCAGGCCACCCTTAATCATGCCCTTCAACAGAACGCTTACCCGGTGCTGGTGGTGCAACACCTTCTCCATTCCCTGGGGGGCGGAAAAGTCTTCACTAAATTGGATTTAGCACAGGCATACCAACAACTGCCCGTAGATAAAAAAAAACCGCAGAGGCACAGATAATCGTTACGCACCGAGGCACCTTTAAGTGCAACCGACTCCAATTCGGAGTGAGCGCAGCCCCAGGAATTTTTCAAAGTCTGATGGAGAGACTCTTGCAAGGGATCAAGGGGGTCTTGCCATACTTTGATGATGTTTTAATTGCGGCCCCAAATAGAGAAGTACTAGAAAAGCGTCTTAAAATGGTTCTCCAGAAATTTAAAGACTCCAGCCTAAAGGTTAAAAAAAAAATGTCAACTGTGTACAGATAAAGTAGAGTTCCTGGGGTACCTAATCAATAAACAAGGCATTCACCCCACGTATAGCAAACTAAAAGCAATCAAAAACGCCCCAAGACCCAGAAATAAGACTGACCTCCAAGCTTTCCTGGGGCTCATTAACTTTTAAAACATCTTCTTGCCCCAGAAAGCGACCATAGCTGAGCCCCTACATAGACTTCTCAACAAAAAAGCAATCTGGGTTTGGGGACACCGCGAGGAGCACGCATTCCGACAAGTGAAAAACTTACTAACCTCAGATGCTGTTTTAATGTAGTATAATGAGACTTTGCCTTTAACCATTACATGTGATGTATCACCGTTTGGAGTAGGAGCCATTTTAAGCCATGTGTTACCAAATGGTAGTGAGGTCCCTATTGCCTATTTTTCAAGAACCCTATCAAAGGCTGAACGTAACTATAGCCAGATCAACAAAGACACTCTTGCTGTTGTATCTGCTGTGAAATGGTTTCATGAATATGTGTATGGACGAGTTTTTACTATTGTTACAGATCACAAACCTTTGCTATGGATTATAGCGGGAGACAAGCCAACCCCCTATATATTGTCACCTAGAATGACTCGCTGGTCGGAGTTCTTAGCTGCGTACAACTATAAATTATAACACCGCCCAGGGAAAGCCATTCCCCACGCTTATGCATTGAGCCATGCCCCACTTCCAGAAACCGTTGACGACCCAGCTCCAACCTTTATGACACTCCAGATTGAAACTACATTCGCCACCGCTAACAGCCAGGGACATTGCTATCGAAACAAAACTAGGTCCTGTCCTTGCACGAGTTCTCAGCTGGGTCGAACGAGGATGGCCAGTAGAACAAACCCCTGACAACTTCACCCCTTTCAGAAACTGGCAAAGAGAACTTTTTTTGCAAAAAGGCTGCATCCTATGGGGAGATAGAGTCATTGTCCCAGAATGGTTACAACGATCAGTATTGAAAATATTACATGAGGGTCACCCTGGCATCGTGCATATGAAAGCGCTCGCACGAAGCTATGTGTGGTGGCTGGGCATTGACAAGCAGATCGAAGCCTGGGAAAAGACTTGTCTAAAGTGCTAAGAAGTCAGCAGTGCCCCACCTAGAGCAACTCCAACAGAATGGGAAACCCCTCGGGGGCCGTGGTCCCGCATCCCCATTGACTTTGCGGGACCTACTAAGGGACATACGCTCCTCCTAACAGTGGATGCCTATTCCAACTGGCTCGAAATCCACGAAATGAAGAATACTACAACCGAGTCCGTCATCCGAAAATTGAATAGGCTATTCGCAACGCATTGGCTGCCAGACGTTCTGGTCTCCGACAACGGACCCCAGTTCACCGCCCTGGCGTTTGAACAATACTTAGCAGACCGGGGTATCCTCCATGTGCTAACTTCGCTGGTTCACCCTGCGGCTAACGGCAGGGCCAAGCGCATGGTCCAATTTGTTAAAAAAACTCCACAAAATGGACTATGGGGACATTGACGACAAACTAAACAGAATACTCCTACTCCAACACATCACCCCACACAGCATCACCAACAAGACTCCAGCTGAACTCTTGATGGGACGCAAGCTCCGTTCCCACCTCGACCGGCTCCACCCATCCTACGAGCCAGAGAAACCTTGTGGATCTAGCGGAAAATGCCGCAAGTTCATGGTAGGCGACTTAGTTTTCACTAAAAACCTAAAAATCATTATGGGTCGAAGCAACTGTAACTCAAACCACCGGGCCCAGATCGTACCGTGTGCAAACCTGGGATGGCAAAATATGGAAACGCCATATAGATCAGCTTCGCTCTAGGCTACAACCCAGTTCCCGCAACTCCTGTGACTCTCAAACTGAGGGGGGAGGGGATTTCGAAGAAACCAAATTCAAAATGGTGGAAAGCAGAATCGAAGGAAGTCAGCAGACGGGTGTGATACATGAAGAAGAATCAGGGAGGGGATTGGCCTCGCCACAGAGGAATACCTCAACGGAGGCAAACCCGCAAAGATCGGAGGAAAACAACAACAGAATTAGCGGCACCGAGTTGTCCAGTGAGGATGCGGAACTGCCTGTACTAGATATATCCAAAAACATCCCACTGAAACCAGACTACAGACAGGAACCGGTGGGACAGCACAAATCTAATAGACAGTTAAAAACCTGCGTATCTTCGGGATTACGTCACCGCACCCCTCAAACGGAACCTAGGAGGAAGGGGTGTTATGAACTAATAAAGGCGCTTAAATAAAGTTTTAAGAAACCTTAAGAAAAAGCAGGGTTCTAATCCTGCACTTCTGATTGGCCGATAATAGCGATATTGGATTGGTCCTTTCTGGGGAATCTGATTGGCTGTTAACGGGCCACTCTCATTGGTTCAAGGGTTTAACACTTCCATGTTTTTCATTGACTAATAGGTCAGCAGCCTACCCTATAAAAGGACTGCTGCTGCCCTCGGGTTTTGCTCTGTTCAGGATGATTAATAAAGAGTTGAAGTTCACTGTTCACTGCCTCGTCTCCATTCCTTGCACTCATGTGCAGAACTTAACACTTCCTGCAAAGAATCTCACCTCTGAGGGCTGCCTTTTATCCCTTAAGGGAGGGGTCATCACCTTGCAGCCTTACTCCCGAGTTGCCTGTGTTGCTGCAGCTGCTCTTTCCTACAAGCAGCCCTGTGCGCACACACACCGGGCACAGGCTCCTCGGGAACCTTTTCATTGCTGCTGCCAGCCTCCACAATCTCCGAAGGCAGCACTCCACTCCCTGATGGTTCTGGCTCCATCCCTACATCACCTGCAGGCCCCTTATCTGAGTCCTCGTTCTCCAAGACCTTCGCCATGCACACCTGCTAGTAGTGAACCACAACATCCTCCCTGGCAGGGCAGCCCCTGTACTCTGCATAAAAGTTGTGTGGCTATCAGCCAGCAAGGGGCTGATCCATTTTTGTACCACTGCATCATTGCACTGCTATGAGAAGATAGGGATGTTCTCAGTTACAGTGACTGCTCTGTTTTTGCTATTGTTCAGTTGCTGAGTTGTGTCTGACTCTTTGTGATCTCATGGACCACAGCACACCAGGCCCCGCTGCCCTCCACCAACTCCCAAAGTGTGCTCAAATTCACATTCATTTCATTGATGATGCCATTTAATCCTCTCATCCTCCGCCGTCCCCTTCTCCTTTCAACTTCCATCTTTTCCAACATCTGGTTCTTTTCCATGGTGGCCAAAGTATTTGAGCTTCAGAGTTTATCCTTCCAAAGAACAGCCAAGCTCCTTTAGGGCTGACTGATTTGAATGCCCTCCTACATTCTCTCCTCACAGAATCTACACCACACACAGATCTGGTATTTAGCAGTGTAATGAACTGGGAATGTTGTGAATGAATGATACCAATAAAGTTATCTTGAGCTTGAAGTCAAGTGCAGGGTTCTGGCCCTGTACTTCTGATTGGCTGTTAATGGCAGGATCGGATTGGTCTGTTCAGGAACATCTGATTGGCCATTAACAGGCCATTCCCATTGGTTAACGGAGCTAGCGCTCCAGGTTTGCTATTGGTTGAATAGTTAATAAGTTGCCTATATAAGGAAGGCTATAGCAGCCCTCCAGTTTGAGCTGTCACAATATGTAAATAAAGAGTTTGAAGTTCACTGTTTCTACCGGCTCGTCTCCATCATTCGCACCCATGCTCCAGACATAACACTGGCAACGAAGGTGGGATTGGATGACATCAGAGCCAACTAAGACAACTAAGCACGTGGCTGAAGTGCACAACGGCGGAACCATGTCCGGCGGCGTAGTACCACCCGCTCCATTCGATCCAGCTCAAGAGGACTGGGAGTCCTACAAGGATCGTTTTCAAATGTTTTTGGAAACGAATAATCTGAAGGATGCCACACCCGGGAAGAAATGGGCGGTATTGCTAATGCACTGCGGCCCGACGGTATTCAAAATGGCTAAGGCATTAGCGAAACCGGCGGAAGCGAAGGCCATGGACTGGGACGTCCTCAAACTGCTACTAAGGACCCACTATGCACCAACCATTCCAATGCTTGTAAGATGACACGAGTTCTATCAAAGAAACCAGCGGAAAGGAGAAAGCGTCGCCGATTTCGTTGCAGACCTCTGGAACTTGGGAGGCCTTTGCGATTTCACCGACCTAGAATAGGCCTTGAGAGACCAAGTAGTCCTCGGGCTAGACGCTCTAAACGTACAGAGCAAAATAATGGCAAAGGGCGACATCACCCTTAAAGACGTCATAGCTGAAGCTAAAGCAGCGGAGGTGACCAAAAAGTCGGCTGCCCAACTACGCTGAAATCGCGCTCCAGCACACCCACTGGCCGGCGAAGTTTCACCTAACACAGAAGGGCAGCTGCAGACAGCCCACCATGAGGACCTCTCTTCGTCGTCAGACAGCGACGAAGAAGAGGTCCATCACCTGCGGTCCAATCGGGACCATTACCCGAAGTCCCAGCAACCGTGCACTGGCTGCGGGGCCAACCATTACCTCTCCGACTGCAAATTCCGCGACGCACTTTGCCATGAGTGCGGGAAACGAGGCCACATCGGACGGGTCTGCAGAAGCCTCCTGGGACCCAGCCAGACCTTGAAAGGAACCAACCTCCGCCAATCAACAGGGAATCGCCCTGTAAGGCGAGAACCAGTAAACCACTCCTACAGAAACCGACCCATGAATTGTCTAGCGAGACGGGAAGAGGCCCACCAAACACTCACTATTGGCCATGCCTCTTCACTAGATGCTAAGAAAATTCAGGTCAACATGAACATTGAAAATCGCCCCTGCCAAATGGAAGTTGACTCGGGATCGTCTCTTTCAATGGTCTCATGGAAGACCCTCAAGCAACTCATCCCCACTATCCGGCGCCAAGACCTTCAATTCCAAAGGCTCCTATTAAAGGACCACCAGGGGAACCGAATTCCAGTCACAGGATCCAGTCGAGTCCAGGCTGCATTCAAGAACTGCACGGTGTACTTACCCCTGATGGTGTTCTATAAGGACCGGCCTAGTCTGTTAGGCCTGCAATGGTTCGCACCACTCAGCATTGAAGTGGCTGGCATTAACCGAATCGGCGGCAGTGACTGGGAGGAAGATCTCGCCCAAGAATTCAGGGACGTCTTCGAGGAAAAGCTAGGTGAGTACAAGGGGACCCCGATATCCTTTAGCCTTAATCCAAAGATAGCTCCCATCTGCCTTCAGCCTCGTCAAGTTCCGTTCGCTCTAAAGCCAAAAATTGATGAGCAGCTTGATAAGTTGATTGCCCAGGGAGTGTTAAAGCCAACTGACCACTCCCCATGGGAAACGCCGATTGTGACACCAATTAAGCCGGATGGCTCCATTAGAATTTGTGGGGACTATCGAGCCACCCTAAACCACACCCTGCAACAGAACCCAAATCCGATGCTGGTGGTACAATACCTCCTCCATTCCCTGGGAGGCGGAAAAGTCTTCGCGAAACTAGACTTAGCTCAGGCTTATTAGCAACTGCTGGTTGACGAAAAAACGGCACAGGCACAGACTATCGTAACACACCGAGGTGTCTTTAAGTGTACGTGGCTTCAATTCTGAGTCAGTGTGGCCCTGGGGATCTTTCAGAGCCTAATGGAGAGACTATTGCAGGGGATCAAGGGCGTTGTCCCCTATTTTGATGATGTGCTCATTGCCGCCCCCACTCCAAAAATCTTACGGGAGCATTTAAGACTGGTATTATGAAAATTCCAGGAAGCAGGCTTGAAAATCAAAAGAAATAAGTGCAAACTGTGTACCGATCATGTTGAATTCTTTGGGTACTTAATTGACAGTCAGGGTATTCACCCTACCAATAGCAAATTAAGAGCAATAAAAAATGCTCCCAGACCCCAGAACAAGACCGACCTACAGGCGTTCTTAGGCCTCATCAATTTTTATAATGTATTCTTGCCGCACAAGGTGACTGTCGCTGAACCTTTCCATCGTCTATTAGATAAAAAAGCAATTTGGGTTTGGGATCACAAAGAAGAGCAGGCGTTCCGTAATGTGAAAAAACTACTGACTTCAGATGCTGTACTAATGCAGTACAATGAGACTTTGCCAATAAACATTACATGTGATGCATCGCCTTTTGGAGTGGGCGCCATTTTGAGTCATGTGTTACCTTACGGTAACGAAGCCCCTGTTGCTTACTTCTCAAAGATGCTCTCGAAAACTGAGCAAAATTACAGCCAGATCGATAAAGAAGCCCTGGCAATTGTATCAGCTGTTAAAAGATTTCATGAGTTCATGTACAGCCGGGTTTTCACCATTGTAACTGACCACAAACCATTGCTGGGGATCATTGCTGGGGACAAGCCAACTCCCTACATAATTTCTCCCAGAATAACCCGCTGGTCAGAATTCTTGGCTGCCCACAATTATCGGCTACAATAACATCCCAGTAAAGCCATTCCCCACGCTGACGCGCTGAGCTGTACAACGCTCCCTGAAACTATCAACGATCCTGCACCAACTATGACAGCGTTGCAGATCAAGACACTCCACACGCTGCCATTAACTGCCCATGACATTGCGAGAGAAACAAAATGCGACCCCATCTTAGCACGAGTCCTCACATGGGTGGAACGCAGATGGCCATTGGACCAAGTACCAGACGACTTTGCACCATTCAAAAGTCGTCAAACAGAGTTGTTCTCGCAGAAGGGCTGTGTCATCTGGGGCAATAGAGTCGTTATCCCAGAATGACTCCAACAGACATTGCTAAGAACTTTGCACGATGGCCACCCTGGCATCGTGCGCATGAAGGGCCTCGCACGAAGCTACACATGGTGGCCAGGCATCAACAGACAAATTGAATCGTGGGTTAAAACTTGCAGGAGATGCCAAGAAGTAAGCAACGCTCCACCAAAGGCATCCCCAACCAAATGGGAGACACCATGGGGACCCTGGTCCCGCATCCATCTGGACTTTGCCGGGCCAACCAAAGGCCACACATTTTTACTAACTGTCAATGCCTACTCGAATTGGCTCGAGATTCACCGAATGAGCAACATGACCACTGATGCGGTCATCAAAAGACTGGAAAGACTGTTTGCAACCCACGGATTACCAGACGTTCTGGTATTCGACAATGGGCCCCAGTTTACTGTGCTGTCTTTTGAACAGTACCTGGCTGACCGCGGTATCCGACATGCGCTCACTTCACCTGCACACCCTGCTGCCAATGGTAGGGCTGAGCGCATGGTACAATTCGTCAGAAAGACTCTCCAAAAGATTGACTACGACAACATCGATGAGAAAATCAACCGGATCCTTTTCCTACAGCACATCACACTTCACAGCGTCACCAACAAAACTCCCGCCGAGCTGCTCATGGGATGAAAGTTCTGCTCCCACCTCGATCGGTTACACCCAGCCTACGAACCAGAAAAACCACTCGGGTCCAGCGGCTGATGCCGTACCTTTTAGGTAGGCGATTTAGTATTCGCTAAAAACTTATCGGGCGATCCGCTGTGGGTAGAAGTGACCGTAATCCGTGTAACCGGCCCAAGATCATACCTCGTTCAGTGCCCTGACGACAGACTTTGGAAGTGCCACATAGATCAACTACGATCGCGGCTACCGTCGTGCACTTCCGAACTCCCTTATGACCAAACTGAGCAGGGGGGAGATACAGAGGAAAGCGAATTGCAATTAGAGGGAAACCTTTTTGAAGAAACCGATAATGGGACTGAAATGCAGTAACAGGAACCAAGGACCGGAGTGAGTTCACCTCAGGGAGTGGCCAGTGATATTGGTGACAACAGGAATGCAAACTCAGAACCAGAGGCACCTCTACCGATAAACAACGATCTACCTCAGCAGAAGTGCAGCCAACCGCCAGGCACTTTGCAAAAATCAAAAAGACTAACAAAACAGCCGTCCTACCTTAAGGACTCTGTAACCGCGCCCCGTGGGCAGAAGCCGGGGGAAAGGGGTGTTGTGAATGAATAATACCAATAAAGTTATCTTGAGTTTGAAGTCAAGTGCAGGGTTCTGGCCCTGTACTTCTGATTGGCTGTTAATGGCAGGATCGGATTGGTCCGTTCAGGAGCATCTGATTGGCCATTAACAGGCCATTCCCATTGGTTAACGGAGCTAGCACTCCAGGTTTGCTATTGGTTGAATAGTTAATAAGTTGCCTATATAAGGAAGGCTATAGCAGCCCTCCAGTTTGAGCTGTCACAATATGTAAATAAAGAGTTTGAAGTTCACTGTTTCTACCGGCTCGTCTCCATCATTCGCAACCATGCTCCAGACATAACAGGGAGAAAGTTTGCTGTCAGTCCCCAAGGAATGATAGCTTCAGCTATTGTAAGGAACACCAGAAAAGAAGAACTGAGTTTTGACAAATAGCTTAAACATTGTTATCCCGGGGGGGTGGGGAGAGTTTAAGTATTCAAACTTGTTCAACTTTTTCTGTGCAAACAAGATAGATGACTAAAGTCACATCCTCCTTTTGCCAGTTTAAGCTGTGGGGCTGGAGAAGGCTCCTGCATAGTCCTTGGACAGCAAAAGTGACTAACAAGCAAGAACTGGAGCACGTAACACCAGACTTGTGACTGGAAGGCAAAATCACGAAACTGCATTTAACTTATTTTGGCCCTGTCATGTGGGATAACTTGCTGGAGAAAGCAATTATATTTGGAAGAGTTAACAGTAAAAGAAAACCAGGCTGCCAAAGAACACGGTGGCTGGACACCATCAAAGCCAACACCAGCCAGTGCTTAGAACAACTCAAAAAGTAGTGCAAGATTGGAAGATGTGGAGAAACCTGGACCACAGAATCATCAAGAGTCAGATGCAACTGAATGGACAACATCATTATCCTCATTGTCATTTTGGGGGAGTTTTTCTGGTAGAGAACTTGGGGAGAAAACTGGATCAGAAATAAAAGCAAAAACATTCTGTGTGGTAAGTCTGTCCACATCGTGACAATGATTGTCTCATCCTGGAAAAGTATGCAAGTTACAACAGAGAAAGAGAGAAAGGTTGTGAATTAATATTGTGGAAAAGTTTTATATTGGAGCATGGCAGCTTTGAAAGCAAAACAGAAGCCTACAGATAATTTAAAAACAATTTTACACCATTTTAATTCAGGTCCAGGCAGGTTCACACCTGATGTGTTCTACAATCCTCTGCTTTGCACTTGGACTCCTGAAAATAGACCGCAAAATATAACAGCAAGAATGGAAACCAGGATAATGTGGAAAGAAGCAGGATTTATTTTATGCCTGGCCACATCCCCTGAGCTTGACAAAAAGAAAGCAGATGGGGAAAAATTAAATTGATGCAATTATCACAGTCACTTAAAGAAGACTCACAGCTGCAGATCTGGTCCACAAAGCAGGTATCTAGATGTTTTCAGCCATTTTCATAGGGCTTTCTGTTGGGCATTGTTGTGTATGCAATAAAGATTAATAAAGTGTGAGTTTGGAATAAGTGCAGGGTTCTGGCCCTGCACTTCTGATTGGCTGTTAAGCGGCCGGACCGGATTGGCCCGTTCCGGGGAATCCGATTGGCCCTAAACAGAGAGTTTCTATTCATTATAAGAGCTAGTATTCCTAGCTCATTATTGGTTAAAAGTTACAAGGTTTGCCTATATAAGGCAGGGTTTAACTACTGTTAAAATGAGGAAGTCACAATGTAAATAAAGAACTGAAGTTCACCATTCAGAGGCTTGTCTCCATTCTTTCTCGCCCATGCTCAAAACATAACACTGGCGATGAGGATGGGATATGGAGATATCTGAACCAATGAAACTTCGAAGAACACCGAGCACGTGACAGACGATGCCAACAACGGAACCATTTCCGGTGGCATTGGATCACCCGCTCCATTCGATCCAACACAAGAAGACTGGGAGTCTTACATGGATCGTTTCCAAATGTTCCTAGAGACGAACAACTTAAAGGATGCCACAGCCAGGAAGAAGCGGGCAGTGTTCCTAACGCATTGCGGTCCAACCGTATTTAAGATGGCTAAAGCACTAGCCAAACCGAGAAGTGAAGGCCATGGACTGGGACAACCTCGAACCTATCCTGCGAGACCACTACACCCTGACTGTGCCTATGCTCATGAGATGCCACGAGTTTTATCAGAGAAGCCAACGAAAGGGAGAAAGCATGGCCAACTTCATAGCAGACCTCCAGAATTTGGGAGGCCTCTGCGGATTCACCGATTTAGAAGAAGCACTAAGAGATCGCATAGTTCTGGGACTAGATGCACCAGGCATCCAAAGCAAGCTGATGGCGAAAGGCAACATCAGCCTTGCTGACAACATCACCGATGCTACGGCAGCAGAAGCAACCAGGAAGTCGGCTGCACAACTACGCCAAAACCGCGCTCCGGTACCACTGCCGGCCAGCGAAATCTCACCTAGTTCAGAAGAGCAGCTTGAGACAATGCACCACGAGAACCTCTCTTCGTCGTCAGACAGCGACGAAGAAGGGGTCCATCGACTGCAGTCCGACTGGGACCCTCACCCAAAGCCTTTACGTCCTTGCGCTGGCTGTGGAGCCAACCATGCCAGGTCCAAATGCAAATTCCACGACGCACTCTGCCATGAGTGCGGGAAACGAGGCCACATTGGACGAGTCTGCCGCAGCTTGCCAGGACCCAGCCAGGCCTCAAAAGGGGCTAACTATTGCCAATCAACAGGAAACCGTCCTGCACGGCGAGAACCAGTAAACCACTCCTACAGAAATCGAGCTTTGCAGAGAGAAGAGGCTCACCATACTTTCACTATCGGTCACGCCTCAACCTTGGACACTACGAAAATCCGAGTCACGGTAGCCATCGAGAACCAGCCTTGCCACATGGAGGTCGACTCGGGATCGACCCTCTCGATGGTGTCTTGGAAGAGACTCAAGCAACTCATCCCCACAATTCAACGCCAAGATCTCCGTTTCCAATGCCTCATCCTCAAGGACTACCAAGGGAATCGAATCCCCATCGTCGGTTCCTGCCGAGTGCGAGTCTCCTTCAAGAAGCACACAGTGTTCTTACCTTTAACGGTCATCGATAGAGATAGGCCTAGCCTACTAGGCCTCCAATGGTTCACACCACTCAGCATTGAAGTGGCCGGCGTAAACCGAGTCAGTGGCTGTGACTGGGAGGAAGACCTTATCTATCAATTCAGGGACGTCTTTGCAGACAGCTAAGGCGAGTACAAGGGGACCCCGATTTCATTCAGCCTAGATCCAAAAATAGCTCCCATTCGCCTAAAACCCCGTCGAGTTCCGTTTGCCTTAAAATCGAAAATCGACGAACAACTCGACAAACTGATAGCTCAGAGGGTGTTGGAGCCCATCGATCACTCCCCTTGGGAAACCCCTATTGTAACACCCATTTAGCCAGACGGGTCAATCCGAATTTATGGGGACTACTGGGCCACTTTGAACCATGCCCTGCAGCAGAACGCGTATCCAGTTCCGGTGGTGCAGCATCTCCTCCATTCCCTAGGGGGCGGGAATGTTTTCGCTAAATTAGATTTAGCTCAGGCATATCAGCAATTACCAGTAAATGAAAAAACGGCACAGGCCCAAACGATTGTGATGCACCGAGGTGCCTTTAAATGTACCCGGCTGCAATTCGGAGTTAGTGTATCCCCAGGGATTTTTCAGAGCCTTATGGAAAGGTTATTGCAAGGAATTAAGGGCGTGGTCCCCTATTTTGATGATGTATTAATTGCAGCCCCTACAAAAAAAATCTTACAGGACTGATTAAAATTAGTCCTAAAAAAATTCCAAGAGGCTGGTCTTAAGGTTAAAAAAAACAAATGTAAATTGTGTACTGACAGCGTTGAGTTTTTAGGGCACCTGATTGATAGCCAGGGCATTCACCCTACCGAAAGTAAATTAAAAGTGATCAAAGACGCTCCCAGGCCATGAAACAAGGCCGATCTCCAGGCGTTCCTAGGCCTTATCAATTTTTATAATGTATTTTTACCGCACCAAGCAACTTTTGCTGAACCGTTACACCAGTTGTTAGATAAAAAAGTAAATTGGCTACGGGGTTACTGTGAAGAACAGGCATTCCGAAAAAACTGCTCACTTCTGACTCTGTACTCATGCAGTATAACGAGACTTTGCCGTTAGTTATAACCTGTGATGCATTGCCTTTCGGGGTGGGCGCCATTTTGAGCCACGTACTGCCTAATGGGAACGAAGCCCCTGTTGCATATTTTTCAAAGACTCTTTCAAAAACAGAGCGGAACTATGGACAAATTGATAAAGAAGCCCTCGCAATTGTCTCAGCTGTGAAAAGATTCCACGAATACATGTATGGCCAGGCTTTTACTACTGTGACTGACCACAAACCTTTATTAGGGATAATAGCCGGAGATAAGCCGACTCCCTACATATTATCCCCTAGGATGACCCGATGGTCAGAATTCTTAGCTGCTTATAACTATCGGCTGCAATACTGCCCGGGGAAAGCCATTCCCCACGCCGACGCATTGAGCCGAGCACCGCTTCCAGACACTCTCGATGATCCTGCACCAACGGTAACCATGTTGCAAATCGAGGCACTCAACTCGCCGCCACTAACCGCCCGAGATATCGCGAGAGAAACCAAACGCGACCACACCCTAGCGTGAGTTCTGGGCTGGGTAGAACGTGGATGGCCATTGGACCAGTTATCAGATGACTTCACACCGTTCAAGACTTGACAAACCGAGCTCTTCTCCCAGAAAGGTTGTGTCATCTGGGGTGATAGAGTCATTATCCCAGAACGACTCCAGAAAGCGCTGCTGAGAACCTTGCACGATGGCCACCCCGGCATCGTGCGAATGAAAGCCCTTGCGTGAAGCTACGCATGGTGGCCGGGCATTGACAAGCAAATCGAACAGTGGGTTAAAGCTTGTCCCAAATGCCAAGAAGTCAGCAATGCCCCACCAAAAGCCATGCCTACTGAATGGGAGACACCATGTGGACCCTGGTCCCGAATTCACCTGGACTTCACAGGGCCAACCAAAGGCCACACCTTCCTGCTTACCATCGATGCCTACTCGAATTGGCTTGAAATCCATCGCATGACGACTACGACCTCCGAGGCAGTTATCAAAATCCTAAACAGACTCTTTACAACCCACGGATTACCAGACGTCCTGGTATCTGATAACGGCCCTCAATTTACCGCACTAGCGTTCGAGCAGTACCTCGCTGACCGCGGCATCCGCCATGCGCTCACCTCGCCTGCGCACCCTGCGACCAATGGCAAAGCAGAACACATAGTGCAATTTGTGAAGAAAACCTTGCAAAAGGTAGACTATGACAACATTGACGACAAGGTCAATCAAATCCTCTTCTTGCAACACATCACCCCACATAGCATCACCAACAAAACTCCCGCCGAACTGCTAATGGGACGAAAGCTCCACTCCCACCTCGACTGGTTGCACCCAGCTTACGAAC
This sequence comes from Hydrophis major, assembly GCA_033807585.1. Classification (NCBI taxonomy): domain Eukaryota; kingdom Metazoa; phylum Chordata; class Lepidosauria; order Squamata; family Elapidae; genus Hydrophis; species Hydrophis major. The sequence goes on from CM066331.1 coordinate 104,916,343, forward strand.
CGGAGAAACCACTAGGATCCAGCGGCTGCTGTTGTACCTTCCAGGTAGGAGACCTGGTTTATGCTAAAAACCTATCGGGTGACCCGTTGTGGGTGGAAGCGACAGTAGTACGTGTAACCGGCCCCAGATCCTACCTGGTACAATGCCTTGATGATAAACTTTGGAAACAGCATATCGATCAATTACGATCGTGGCTTCCAGAAGCCAGTCCGCAACTCTCCTATGACCAAACTGGGGGGGGGGAGGTACGGAAGAAGAGGAAGTCCTAGGAAACCCGTTCGAAGGAAACAACGGTTTGATAGAAACTCAGAAAGCTGAGCCGGAGGGAGAAAGCTCAGGGAATTGCAGAGAATGTGGGCAACGACGTAGAAGTGAACTCTGAACCAGAAACAGCCCCATTGCCAAACAACGATCTACATCAGCGTGATTGCAGCCAACCGATACAACGGAAATCAAACAGACTAATAAGACAACCGTCCTACCGAAGGGACTATGTAACTGCGCCCTGCAAATAAGAAGCCAGGGGGAAGGGGTGTTGTGTATGCAATAAAGATTAATAAAGTGTGAGTTTGGAGTAAGTGCAGGGTTCTGGCCCTGCACTTCTGATTGGCTGTTAAGCGGCCGGACCGGATTGGCCCATTCCGGGGAATCCGATTGGCCCTTAACAGAGAGTTTCTATTCGTTATAAGAGCTAGTATTCCTAGCTCGTTATTGGTTAAAAGTTACAAGGTTTGCCTATATAAGGCAGGGTTTAACTACTGTTAAAACGAGGAAGTCACAATGTAAATAAAGAGCTGAAGTTCACCGTTCAGAGGCTTGTCTCCATTCTTTCTCGCCCATGCTCAAAACATAACAGGAACTGTGAAAACCGTGTCATTTACATGAGTGCTAATGAATTTTCATTTTATTAAGCCACTTTAAGCCTAGAAAGCATGGCCCCAAATCATTACTACAGTAATTGAGTATACAAAATTATTTTTCTGCCATAATAGCTAATGTGCCTGATGAAATTGGTTGGACGCAGGAAAGAGACTGTAATTGTTGAGGGATAGCAAGAGAGAATTGTGCAAATGTACCAATTGTATTCTCTAACTACACTTTGATAGTTTGTGTAGATTGTGGTAAGACCACACTTAGAATATTGCATCCAGTTTTGATCGCCATGATATAAAAAAGATATCGAGACTCTAGAAAGAGCACAGACAGGATCAACAAAGATGTTTAAGGGACTGGAGGCTAAAACATATGAAGAACGGAACTGGGTATGTCAATTTAATGAAAAGAAGAATTAGGAGAGACATGAGAGCAGTGTTGCAGTGTCTTAGGGGCTGCCACAAAAAAGAGGATGTCAAGCTTTTCTCCAAGGCCCCTGAAGGCAGGACAAGAAGTAATGGGTGGAAACTCATCAAGAAGAAAAACAATCTAGAACTGAGGAGAAACTTCCTGACAGCTTGCCACCAGAAATTATAGAGGTTTTTAAGAAGGTTTATAGAGGTTTTTATGAAGAGATTGGAGAACTATTTGTCTGAAATGATACAGGGTTTTCTTGCTTGAGCAGGGGATTGGACTAGAAGACCTCCAAGGTCCCTTCCAATTGTATAAATTTGTTATTCTGTTGGTTTGCTTTGGTTTACAGCTGCAAATATGAGAGAGTGAGTGAGAGAGAGAGAGAGAGAAAGGGAGAGAGAGAAAGGGAGAGGGAGAGAGGAGAGCTCTAATATTGGGATTATCAGAAAAAGCTTACTATGTCTGAACTTTATTGAAAAGGAAAGAGAAAGGTCCCTGTTGATAACCCAGTTTGTGTATCAGGAGTGGGATTCTACCAGTTCGCACCTATTCACTAGAACCGGTTGTTAACATTCTAAGCAGTTCGGAGAACTGATTATTACAAGAAATTACTGGCCTAATCCTATAAGGAAGGCAGGAAGGAAACATTCTGGTGTTGCTTACAGAAACTGCCTCTTCGTTAACCCTTATTACATTCTTGGCAGGATTAGACTTCCTGTCTCAGGAACTTCTCTGGAGTTTTTTCCCCCTTCTTTGCTGGTACTTTGCTTGTGTGGCGTGACCATTCAAAGTTACAATGACACTGAAAAAAGTGACTTATGACCATTTTTCACACTTACGACTGTTGCAGCATCCCCACAGTCATGAGAGGCCAGGCAAGGAGATGCGTGACTCGATGTGAGTGATGTTGAGTTGGCCACACCCAGCCAATAATATGACCATCATGTCATGTCCACCCAGTCACATGACCACCAAGCCACCTAAGCCATGGCCACAGAACCGGTTGTTAAAAATTTGAATTCTACCCCTGTTGTGTGTGTGATATATATTTAATTTTGGAATAATGAATATCACTTTTTTCAGATGTTATTTTTATAACCCACTGTTTATCTGACATTTTGTCAAAGAATGTCTGACCTTTTCCTTCTGAAATGGAATAATTAGGAAGTGAGTATCTAAACAGAAATTAAATGTTTATACCATCTCTTAATGGACTGAGAACAATCAATCAATATTATGAAGGACAATGAATGATATTAAAAGAAAGTTGGCCCATGTTTTATGATCTAAGCCAGTGTCAGTCCTATTTGCAAAGATGCAAGATACATTTTCATTGTCTTTGCACTTAATTTAGCCACTTAATAGCTCCACTCTTAAAGAGTGAGGCCTGTCCAACAAATGAAACAGTAGTGAAATCAGATGTATGGATAACAATTCCAAAGATTTATATGTATTAATATGATAATACTTCACTAAAGTAAACCTTTTAATTGAAGGAAAAAGAAGGTAAAAGTCTCCCTCTCCCCCCTTCTCTCTCTCTCATACACAGAAACACACCCAAACACACAACTCCCCCAACCTTCAAATAATTGGTCAATGCTTCAGCCTGTATTGTTATCCAGTGATCAGCAGTAACAAAGGTGTAAGATAAGCATTCAGATTGACAAAATCAAATGACAGAAACTTTGGCATATCCAAAATGGTACACAAATTTTTTTGCTGTGCAGTTTGGAAAGGGATGGAATGGAGAAGGAAATTGGACAACTTCTGGATTTCAAGGGGTCTTTATTTGTCTTCCAAAAGTTTTGTTCTGTATTGTACATTAGCATTCTTGTAAATAACTGTTCTGATTGGCTAAGACGCGTGGCTACCCGATTGGCAAAGCAAGCAGCACTGATTGGCCCATTGCGAATCCCCCGCAATTGGAGGAAAGAGATCACGGGAGATTCAAAGTGGTGTCATTGGCCGCGGCTTGGCTGGAAAGTTCTATATAAGCCGCCGCATACTCTAGCTGAGCCAAGCCGATCTCGGAATGAATAAAGAGCTAGAAAGTCACCAAGTCTCGCGCCTTCCTTTCTGATCGGCGAACGCAACAAGTTTCACAAAAATGTTCACACACCCCTACTCAAGCAGGAGACTCTAGACCATTTCAAATCACTGGTTGTTCAATCTCTTCTCAAAAGCCTCCAGTGTTGGAGCACCCACAACTTGACAAGTTTGAAGACAAGCTGTTATATCAGTTGATTGTTCTCACTGTCAGCAGTTCTAGTTGCTTCTCTCCTTGATTAGTTTCCACCCGTTGCTTCTTGTATGTCGTTCAGGTGCTTTGGAGAATAGCTTGAATCCCACTTCTTTGGGGCAGCCCCCTCAAAGATTGGAAGACTGCTATCATGTCTCCCCTAGTTCTTTTTTTTTTTCACTAGACTAGACATACCCAATTTCTGTGTATCATCTTTGTTGCTCTTCTCTGTACTTTTTCATCTTTGCCTCAACATCTTTTGTATATCATTGCAACCAAAACTGAATGCAACATTCCAAGTGTGGTCTTACCAAGGCATTACCTATACATTCCTAAAATCTCTGTCCCAAATTTTATAAAACAGACAAAATTATTTCAATGTGTTTTCTTTATTGCCGTTTCCCAAACTTAAATGGCGCACTGGATGATCACTGAATTGTATTTAATGTATGTTGCATAAATACTGTATCATTGTGTCATACAAATGTAAATCTTCATGAAGCATAAAGTGGGAATCAAAATGAAACTGAAGGACAAAAGGGGTAATCAGATTCCCAAATAGCGAAAGAGATCAACACTAAAGGAAGTGATATAATGAACTGCAAATAAAACCAACATCTTCAAAGGTGGCATTGCAATGTTGATGGAATATGTTGGAACCAAGTCATTGGTGAAGGTGGACCTTAGTTATAAGTGAATTCTCTTTTGATTGATGACTTGTGAAAGAGCCATATTTTGTTCATCAAGTGAAATAAATAAGATTTGTGTTTTCTCTCAAGCAAGCTCAATCTTACTTTTAAGAGAGCAGGGAGGCAGAAAGAAATAGACCAGTTAAAAACCACACAGTGAAGCTGAAGTTTTCAAACTTTCCTAGCTCAGGGCTGGATATTGGGCAAAAACCTCTGAGAGATCCTTCAAAAAGCTGATAACAGTTATCATTTGACATTTCTGTCTTGATTTTGAAGTTTTGAATTATTTATCTTGTTCCAAAACAGGATAAGGTTTTGCTGAGTATTTTTAGAAGGAGAAAGGTAATTTTTTTTCCTGGTTAAAACATAGAGTTGACATTCCAGTTTTCATACACTTCCTGGCTTTAAATAGCAGAAACTGCTGAGGTGATTTGATTGAGAACAGAACCAAAAAATGATTGAAGAGCTTTTTAGGGTTTCAAGAAGTCACTAAATCATCTATTACAATTTCTCATCACTTCATCAAGATCTGCAATCAGAAAAAGAAAGGAGAAAGGGAGGAGGAGGAGGAGGAGGAGGAGGAGGAGGAGGAGGAGGAGGAGAAGAAGAAGAAGAAGAAGAAGAAGAAGAAGAAGAAGAAGAAGAAGAAGAAGAAGAAGAAGAAGAAGAAGAAGAAGAAGAAGAAGAAGAACAACAACAACAATAATAATAATAATAATAATAATAACAATAACAACAACGGAGTATATTCTTTTTCATGGCCTTAGATGCCTATTGGAATTATGAAGTTGGCTTTGTTAGGCAGGTCAACATCTCAAATGTTTCTCATCTATTTTATTTATTTATGAAATTTTCATAGCTGCCTGTCTCACAGGAAGCAAACAATAGTCTAATTGGGGATTGGGTAAGATGAATGTCCTCAGAGATCTCTGATCATGTTCAGAAAGTCTTAGCTGCATGAAGGTCTCTAAATGGACCTACAGAGACCTATGAAAGCAATTTGGATCTCCATTTTTGAGTTGTGTTGGAACAGAATGATTGCATGCTGCTGTCAGTCCAAAGAGAATTGGACAGCTGATCCCCATTCTTGCCTGCAAGAGAAATATAATAAATCTAAAAATGTGAAGGCTTTGATGGCAAATGTTCTTGCCATCATTCCAGCCATGACTAATGAAGGTTTGGCAGCTTTGTCCTTCATGCAAAATAGGTATTGTCTGAGTTTTTAAAAAACAGGAAATTGAAGAATTATGAATCCATTTACAGAGCAATAAAGGTTATTTATTTATGCAACAGTGGGGAATGGTATGATTCAATATGGATTAACGGGGCATTCATTGACTGTTATCTTTTTAGTAATAGGTTACCCAATTTGTTAGGGAAATGAGGACAGTATTATTTTCAGCTCTTTAACAGCTTATCTGGCTTTTTTGTCTCTTTTGTCTTTATATTTAATGTTTCGAAAGTCGCTCTCCAATATGGAATACCATGCAAACATCAAATAAATTAAATCAATCAAGGTGAAGTCTCTGGAGACAAATATAAAAATGTCAGTTTCCAGGTAGTGGGTGTTAGCTTGCAATAAACCTGGATTCATTTGAACTGCCGGGACTCCTGATTTCTTGTGTTTGACAACCCCCTCCCTTTCTTTAAAATAAAAACAGCATGAAGGATGGAGAAGAAGGTACACATAGCTGCAGGGCTGGGCTGCCGGGTGTTTGCAGGGGTTTGGGAGAGTCCCTAGCTAGGATTCTGTGCAGTTCAGAGAACCCCCAAATCCCACTCCTGGCTGGCCCCGGCCACCCCTCCCTGCCCCTCCCAGGAGTCTCCACAAGGCCCATTTTGGATGCAGGTAAGTGCATCCAGGCTCAGGGAGGGGGGGAAATGGGCCTCCCGGAAGTTTGGGAAGACCGAAAATGGGCCCATTTCCAGCTTCCAGAGAGCCTCCTGAGCCCGGGGAGGGCAAAAAGCCCCCCCTACCATGGTGCAGGAGGCCGACTAGGGCACACCCACCATGGCCACGCCCACCCAGCAACCGGACAGAGAACCCTTTGCTAAAATGTTTGAAGCCCATCCCTGAATAGCTGGTGTTTCTCTTGCACCAGGCAGGAACAAGGGACACTTTTTTCAGCATGGAAATGGAGAGCAAAGGTGACGTGGCAATTTTCACCCAATTCAATTCAATTCAAACCCTTCTAGATTGTCATCTCAGATCTATCAGACTGGAGTAGCTAAGAGAACCAAAGACAGGCATTAGCTGGGATTCTGCAAATATTCCATTTAAGGATTTGATTTAGAGGTGACTCAATCAAATACTTTCTTTGACCTGAATTATTGAATGGGATCACCAAGTGCAGTTGGAACTGTCACATCAAATTTGAATTTCTGGAATGGATTTAACCATTCAGTTTAAATCCAAATTTCTTCATTTCAAGGCATTCAATTCAGCTCACAAGGTGGATTGGATCAAAAGTCATCTGGATACCCTTAACATCAAGACAAATCCATAAGATTTACTGATCCAGTTCAAGAAAAGACATTTCTTTCCTAGGGTTTGGCCATATCCACTAACTTAAGCAGACTGGATGCACTCTGTGATAAATGAATGATAAACCTAAATTGCCAGATAACAATGGGAAAGTTATTCTTTTCTCAAGAACTATAGATCTACAAGTCATGCATAGATGTATCTTTTGGCAGTGAACATCCTGAACGAGCAAAACCTTTGATTCACCATAATCCCCATGATCCTTCACTGATTGCATCATTTATCTTTTCTTCCTTCTAAAATACGAGACTTCGGCTTTTAATGCTTGAGTTAACCATTTTTAAACCACTTTGGGTGTCTTTCACATGTGTATTAATGGATTGATCAACTGCATGTATCTGCTATATACATAATGCAAACATTTTGCAACACTGTCCTTGATACAATAAATACTTCTAAATGCCTTTTCTTTCAAAGTCCACATTCCTAAATGAATTTTAATATAAAACACACATTTTGCTATGCTTTTTAGATCACTGCTTGAGATGAAAAATGGCTTTATGAAGCTCAGGACAATATAAAGCCTAAAATAATTATTGAATTCCATTCCTACCAGTTGTCTAGAAGGTACAAGTCAATTTGATTTTTTTTTCAGAATGGGGACTGAAGAAAAATCTGAGTTTCAACAGCATAAAACACCCCAAATTCTTTTAAAATATCTCCTAGGAAATGGAGAGCAAATTCATCTCCAATCATGAAAATCCAACCCGAGAACAAGAATTAATAGCTTACATTTCCTAATTCCTCTGCTGTAATCAATCTTATTAAATCTACATTACTCTGAGCACAGAAAGCAGATTGCTTAAACCTTCTGCTATATATCAAAAGAGTTCGACGTCATTGGTAGGACTCTATAGGAATTCCAGAAAATCCCTGAATGGCCTCATTAAATACAATGTGAAATCATGTTTGCACTGCAGCTTCCCTATCGATTAATGATTTTAAAAACAAACAAAAGATAAATGGAAAATGTCTTTCTTTCATAAAGGACCAGAAATTCAGAACATGCTTTATGGAGTAACCATCATGAGATTATTAAGTCTACAGAGCTGCTCATTTATGTTTGCCTCCATGTAAGGGCATAGCAGAAGTGTGTCTCTCATCTAAATTGATTTCAAACTACTTCTGAAGAGTCCATTGATTTTTAAGTTTTGAAGACTTCTTTTGACCATGATGAAGTGGGATGTTCTGTAAGAGATGTATGGTCAGTGGAAGGAGGTTTTGAGTCAATATTCAGACCAGGAAGAAAATATTTTCTTCCTTTATTTTCTTCAGAAGAGATGCTACTGCTGTTTTCTGCTACTTGTAGTTTAATTTTTTTCTGAAGAATAGATGTTGGTGTGCAGCATTGCTATGTGTCAAACTTCATTTTGCTCTTTGTTTGAGAAGGAAAAATCTCTCTGCTCAAACTGATTCATGGTTTGTTGCTTTATCAAATGTCAGTGATCAAAAGTCCAGGCAATTGGTTATTTTGTATCCAGAGACAATAAACACACCAGTAAATAAAGGGATTTTAGGCATTATTCTTAGCTCAAGCAAACAGGTTGAAAAGCATGCTTACAAAGCAAAAATACCAAGGAAGATGGTGCTGAAATCTCTTACAATCAGGAGCTCATTTCATCTTCAAAAACAACAACAAGAAGAAGAAAGTCCAGTTGCCTCCTGAAAAAGCACCTTTGGGACAACCATGACCTGGATGATTGAGAATCTCTACAGATTTCAACTATGAAGGAGAAATCAAAATACGTCATTAGCTCCTTGCAATAACAATGCGTTTCCCACATTGTCAGTACCTTGGTGCCGTGCTAATTCTCAACAAGCTTGGTGATAACTACATAGCCCTTCAGGCAAGCTTGATCCATTAGCTTCAAAAACATTAGGAACCTTCTGGCTGAATAAAACATTAGAATAATAGGGTTGGAAGGGACTTTGGAGGTCTTCTAGATCTAGAATCAAGGCAACATATGGTATATAAAAGAGTAGCTTTTTAAAATCAAAAGTGATGGACTCCAAGAAGACAGCAGTGAACATGGTTTCCTGGAATCAATATGCAGAATGTAGGGGAGAACTATTTGAAGAGAAGCATTGTTCTCTTTGCATTAACTGAAAAAGGTTAGGAATGTTCTTCCATCTTGAAATGTCTGTTATATAATTTTGGTTCTGTAGTGTACTTGTTTGCATACTCGTAATACTGCATTCCTATTGGACAGATACCATCGCTGAGCAATTGGTAGATAACAACAGTTCTGATTGGCCGCCTAAGCAGCGGGAAGTTTAAATAAATGCCATTAGTTGCAAGCCGTGAGCAGCCGCTATAAAAAGGGCTGCTGCGGCTCGACTTTAGTTGAAGTTACTGACAGTTAATAAAGAGCTGAATTCAACTCCGGTCTCGAGTCTGCTTTTATTCTGGTGATAAAACAGGTTCCTTGTCCCAAAGGGGCTTTTCCAAAGGTGACCGGACTTTCTCAAGCCCTGGATGACTGAGAAGCTCCATAAACATTTGGGTTCCTTCGACAGCCCCATTGTCAGTCACATTTCTATCAGGGGTGCCAGGTTCGGACAGACCCATTGCTAACATTACGGCTGGTTTGGCAAATCACCAAATCCCACTGCTGGCTGGCCCCACCCACCCCTCCCAGGAGTCTCCATGCAGCCCGTTTTGTATGCGAGGTAAGTACAGGGCCCACATGGAGGCTCGGGGAGGGGAATAACGGGCCTCCTAGTAGTTCTGGAAATCCAAAAACAGGCCTGTTTCTGGCCTCTGGAGGGCCTCTAGAGCTTGGGGAAGGCAATTTTCACCATCCCAGAGGCTCAAGGAAAGCCTCCGGAGCCTGGGGAGGGCAAAAACACCCCCCTTGCCATGGTGCAGGAGGCCGATTAAGCCACGCCCACCATGGCCACGCTCACCCAGCAACTAGGCAGGGAACCCATTGCTGAAATTTTTGAAGCGCACTCCTGATTTCTATGCGTATCGACCAAAGATTCTCAAATGAAGAGCAAAATGAAGTTTGACACATAGCAATGCTGCACACCAACATCTTCCTTCAGAAAAAAATTAAACTACAAGTAGCAGAAAAAAGCGGTAGCAACTCTTCTGAAGAAAATAAGCCTCAATGCAATAAAAACAACCAAATTGCCTTGCTAGTTCTCTTCCACATGAGATCCCTTTCCAGAGAGTGAATTGATTTATTCTGGATCCATAATTTCATTCCTTCCCCGGGTAGTCCAATGATGCATTTTTAATTTCATCAGCTGGGTCTCCCCCCTCCTCTGTGCATGTAAACCAGTAGTCTGGGCAAGGATTACATTTTCAGCCCAAGGATAAATTTATGCAGCTCACGGAGAATATCCGTGATATTCGTGCCTTGCAAATATCAATATGTGTACTATTATTTCTATTTTTAAAAAAGCCAGGTCAAATTATAAAGCAAAGCAACACTGAGTGATTCAGAGGGAGCTTCAGTGATGTGCAAAATGAGGCCAAGGCAAAGATATTAAAACAAGTCAACTGAAAGAGAACACACTGTTCACACATCACATTGAACAGGAAATTTAACCAACAAGACATGCATGCAGAATTTGCAGCTAATTTGTTCCTTTTTTCCCCACATAAACATATAAACAAGCCTATTATGGATAATAAATTGCAAGTCTGGATCTGGAATTATTTTACAACCAAACAAGGCATAACCATAAACCAATTTTAACCCAGATTGTGTTTTTTTTTTACGACCACATCTGCCATGTTTGGTTTCAATTAACCTTAATCCTAAAGTCTAGAGAAAAGAAGGACTAGGGGTGATTTCTATGCCTTATCTAGTGGCTAGTACCATATGCATTACACCACATTGGCTCTGCCTTATTATAAAAATTTATATTAATCCAAGCATGCTGAATTCAGCGAACACCATTTTCGTAACAGTAATCATTATATAATTGTGTTGTAATCCAGTTGTACAGGTTAGCCGGAACATGAAGAAATGCACAGGGGCAGGGTTAAGAGAGAAATCGGCATTAATATGCATGTGTTTATATTTACTCAGAAGGGTTTTCAATTCGATCTTAATGACTGCAAAGCACTCATAGAGGTTTACAGGAAGGTTCTTGCATAAACACAGGTGGCTGATTGCTTTGTGGTGATTAAAAGCATCAGAAGGTAGAGAAGGAGAGAATACTCTGTTACGAATCACAATGTTTTTTTATCCTCACTAACAAAGGTGCTGACATTTACCTTCTTACTTGCTCCAGCTCCCCTCAATCAAACAGTGTCATCTTTTGGGAGTCAAGAATTGTGCCTTCTTTATAGAAGCATCTAACTTCTGGGATGAGGACCCCTCAAGATCTGGACAGTTTCTTTCCCAATGGCTGGAAAGCTGATAACTCAGGTTTGAGACCCAAGCTCCATGTGATGGGATGAGCTCTCATTACTTGCTCTAGCTCCTGCTCACCTAGCAGCTTGAAATAGAGGCGGTCTTCAGCAGGTTCTGACCAGTTCTGAAGAAGCAGTAGTGGAAATTTCGTGTAGTTTGGAGAACTGGCAAATACCACCTCTGACTGGAAATTTTATAGTATCCTTCCCCTGCCACTCCCACCAAGCCACGCCCACAGAACCAGTAGTAAAAAACTTTGAATCCCACCCCTGGTTCGAGAGCATGTAAATGTGAGTAAAATAGGCACCACTTTGGTAACAGCATTCCTCGGCATTTAGTCATGCTGTCCACATAACCATGGAAGGGTCTTCAGACAACGCTGAATCCCTAGGCTAAGAAAGAGACATGAGTGCTTTTCCCAAGACTTGGACAAAACTGGACAGGGGAAACTTTTATCTTTAGGCAGACCTGCTCGATTCTGAGTTGGGAAATCTCTATCTCTGATGTGAAGCGAAACCCCAAAACCAGGAAGTTGCATTGAAATTTGAAGCCAGAATCTATGATGTCAGAAGGGTTGGGCCACAGCATTTTCTTCCATGGCATGTTGAATTTATGTGCCACAAAACAGGTCCAAATAGCAGGTCTACATTGAAATGTTGCCAGCTACATCCTGGGTTTGCAATCCACCCCAGAAGCGAACGTGATGACCAAGGAATTGCGATGTGTCCTTCCCATTATCCTAATGAAATTTGTCTCTCACAATAAAATAAGAAATACCGTTTTCTCACCTGTATTAGTTAGAATGGTTAATTGGCCTATTCAGCCATTATTGATTTTCCCCCCTATTGTCAAGTAGAGGGAAGTTTTATTACTTTGAAGCTGAACTTCCAACAGGAGTCTCTTGATCATAGTGATGAGAGAAGTCCAACTCATAGTAAGTCTCCTTAGCCTCTTTTTGTTTTATTTTTATTTTTCAATAGTTATGGTGCTTGAACATTTCTATAAAAGAAATTCTATGTCCTGCCACAGGACATAGAATATAGAACATATGTGCAAATTAAGTGCAAATTGATATTCAGATCCATTTTATACTTGCAAGTAAGCACAGAATACAGCCTCTTTAATTGCACATACTAAAAAAATAATGACTATATTAAGTGCCATCTTATGAGTCTTGATGAATGTATCTTTTCTTTTTCTTTTTATGTACACTGAGAGCATTTGCACCAAGATAAATTCCTGGTGTGTCTAACCACTAATAAAGAATTCATTCATTCATTCATTCATTCATTCATTCAAATAATGCTTAGGTTCATCCAACACCCATTGGAGGCCCAGGGGGAAGTCCAAAAACAAATACTACATTCCCTACTACTATCTATTGTCTGTCTGTTTGTCTGTCTGTCATCTATCATCTATCTATGCCTATTTCATCCATCTACTATATACTCAAGCTATCTAGCTATCTGTCTACCATCCATCCATCTGCCCAACCATTCATTCTTGATTTACCTCTTGGAGGATTAAGTTGTAAAAATAATTGTAAGAAATAATAACCATTTATTATTATTTTTTGAATAGCTAGGAGTCTTCTGGAGGTTAAAACAAAATGAAAATATGCCTTTGGGCATACATATTTATGGGTCAGGAGGATCCTCCTTGTCAGAAAGGGTGAGAATCAAGGTTAGAAGAATTGTGACTACAGCTTCATCACATCCAATCAGGTTAGAAACTGTGTTTCGATTGCTACCAGAAGAATAAATCATATGCCTCATGGCATGTTGAATTTTGCTTATCTATAACAGAAAATGACACTGTTTTATTTAAGCTCTGCTTTACAGAGCCAAAACAAAAACCCCAGGAAAAGGTTTGATTATACAGTTTCATATAATGTGATGCTGTCAAGGAAAATAGCTTTCTTTTTGGAGTTTTTTCAGTAAATATTAAAAAATGCTGGTTCTCTTTCCATTCAATTTCTAATCCCTTTCTGATCATTCCAACCAGTTTCTATTGATGGTGAACCTCCTAAATTTGCATAGTAGGTTTTCGTGAACCCTTAGTCTTCTAGAAATATATGGATCAAGTTCCTTCAGATTCAATATTCCATGAGTTGAAACCAGATCCTGGAGACTGCATGGATAAGCCCATGTTGCCATCCAGTTAAGGATACAACCGTGTTTTGGTGATGTTGTTTTCTTCTGGGATTTTTTTTTCCTATGTCCCAAACTAGCCGCCATACCTGTGATGTTCCAGACATCTTTCTTCCAAACATTAAGCCAGGTTAACCTCCCTTACCTAGCAGAGTAGAGTACGGTAGGGTAGGGTGGAGTAGAAACAGAGAAAAGGAAATAGAAGAGAAGAGTTTATAAATTGTTTAGTCTTACAACCTTATCAACAAAAGAAAAGAAAAATAAAACACATTTTCTGATTCCAAGATAAAATAGATAAAGGGAAATAGAATGATAACATACATACACAATAATACAAGGAGTCAGCAATCATATAAATGCATCTAAATAGAATATCTTTTAGATAGAATACCTTTATTGTTATTGCATTCCACAAATACAATGAAATATGAAAGTTACTCCAGCACAGTGCCCCAGACACCACATCACAATAACACTATAGAATATTTTAAAATAATAATAATAATAATAATAATAATAATAATAATAATAATAATAATAATAATAATAATAATAATAATAATAATCAACCTAATCTAAAACCTATCTAAAACATTTAGTAAGTTAAATAGTTTTAAAATGCCACTATATACATAGGACTAAATCACAAATGCACTCTTTGATTCAAGACAATTATTGCCTTGGAAAAGAAACTGTTTCTCAGTTTATTAGACCTCATTTTAAGACACCTTACAGGGTGCCCCATTTTCTTCATATATTGTGCTCTTAGCTCAATCGCCTTCATTATAAACTTAGCAGTTCTGCTTACAATATGTACAATACATTAGAGCCCAGGAGGTCATAAGACCAAGTGAAATTCAGTTCCCATTGGGCTGTTCTTTCCCCCAATAGAAATGATTAGCATATCAGTCTAAAATGGGCATATTGTTGTGGTTCACTGGCAGCCTGTACAAATGGCAGTGGAATTGGCCAGTGGGGAAGAATGGGGATCAGTCCGGGAGTCTGGAGAGGTCTTGGATGAAGGTTCTGCGTCCGATGCAGAGATGGGGCCAGGACCATCTGGGAGTGGGGTGCTGACTCCGGAGCCTCTGGAATCTGGCAACAGCAAGGCAGAGGAACAAAGGGAGCCTGTTCCCAGTGCACATGTGCGCAGAGCTGCTAGAAGGCAAGAGCAGCTGAGACAAAAGGGGCGATTGGGAGTAAGGCTTGGAGGTGATTGCCTCTCCCCTAAGGTATAAAGGACAGACAAAGATAGGAAAACCTTTGCAGGAACAAGGTTGTTCACTCTGTTCGGATTAATTCATGAAGCTTTGTGTGGACTTTGTACTTTAATTTTTTATAGTTCATTTGCCACTTTAGTTGTTGGCAGACAATTCAAAGGAGAGAAAGGTGGGGTGCTTATCTCTGTTCGGGACTCATTACAGGCTGGGAATGAACATAATTCCCAGCATGGAAATAAAACAAGAGTTGTTTTACCTAAGTGTGTGCTTAATTACGGTCTCAGGAAGCCTTGGTCAGAACACATATAATTGCCGAACAATACAGTACAGGGTACCCGCCTATGTGTAAGCCCTTTCATGATATTGTGCAACCATCACGGGTTATTTCATCTTTCTTATAAACCTCTTTTCAGATGCCTCCTGCAACTGGTAAAGTTGGACTTCTCGTAAATTCAAGTCGTCAGGTACCATGGAAGAAATCTTCCTTCCATACAGCCTCATGCTGCTTACTGAGCTGAGGTAAAGAAGGCATCTCTTTAGATGACTCTCTTGATGACTTCATGGACATATCCATGGTATTTTATTGGAGACAGAATGGACGTGGTGTTTGATTTCCTTCTTCTAGTGCAATATTTCAGTGCCATATCCAGAATAGGAATTGCTGCTACTGAGACTTTTCCCCTCTATGTCACTGGTGATACAACTGATTTATTAGTGGCTATAGATTGGAGCACACCCTACTCGATGGCAGGGCTATGACTTCCTAGCCCTGTCTCAAAAGCACTGTCAATTTATAGCAAGCAGAAATGGCATTCTTTTCACTAAATCATGAAGCTGAGCCTTCAGCAACAACCGATGTATAGCAACCGAATGCCACTGGCAGGATCTCATTAATAAAATCAATGAAACTCATTGGGGAGGTTTTGTTTCATTATTATTAGCTCACTCACAAAAAAGCATGGTGGGCAGGTAGACTCACCTGATGACATTTGCAACTTCATAGCAAAAGAGCTTCCCAGCAAAACAAGGTGCAATGGGAATGATGCGTCACCTGAAGCAAAATAGGTCGCACATTGTCTAAAGCAGGGGTCTCCAACCTTGGCAACTTTAAGACTTGTGGACTTCAACTCCCAGAGTTCCTCAGCCAGCAAAACATCAGGCTCACATCTGGGGTTGTGTTGCTCTGATCTTGGGTGGCTACATTTTATGGAGTGCCTTTCACCCTGTATTTTGTGAAGGTGGAACCTGTTCTGCTGTCAGGCACACAAGACTAGGTCTTCCTCACATGGGAAGGTCCAATTAAACTGATTTATTGGTAAAACACCTATGCAGAGGAATCTTCTCAATTCACGGTTGGCATTCACCTGGAGATAGTTCAGGATCAATGGAATTCAAGGGAGGTTGGACTTGGTTTTTTTGTGACCACATAGGGATTCTAGGCTGCTCCTCTTTTGATTCTACCCCCGAGGACAGGGTGAAATGCATCATCATTTTTGAGTCTCTCCATCCCTGTAACAGGTGTGAATCTAGTTTCCCTTGAAATCCATCGATCCTTATCTGGCCTTGATGGTTAGTAGATGAGATTCTTCTGTATAGATAGCAAAAAAAAATAGAATGATCATGCATTGGAACTCTCTCTTGGCTCCTGTTTTCTCACACCTGATGTTAAGGTTAGGACTTTCTTGCCCTTTAGAAGCTAGACTGAGAACTTTGTCTTGTTACAAGGCAAAACCAAACTGCTTGAATTGATACATTCTGATATTTTGCAAGCAACATGCAACTAGGTATTTTATTTGCATGGGAAGCAGTTTCAATTGATATCAGTTTCAGGGTCAAGAGTAGCAGGAGTCACACAGGAAAGCTAATTTCCAGTGAACTTAGGATGAACTTAGACCATCACATGCTTCAGAGAGGAAATTCTGACAAATATAGACTTTTTTTTTTTTCTTTTACTTTTGCATTCATGGAAAAAGTCATTTCTCCAGCTACGGATTTTTTCCCCCTTAGCATTATCCCTGCATGATTTGTCTCCTTATTTTTGCACAGATATTTTTTCCAGTGAGGCTATTAATGCAAGAGATTTTGTTTATAGAGTTATAGAGCTAGTTTGATCTAGTAGTGAAGGCACCCGGCTAGGAGACTGTGAGTTCTAGTACTGCCCTAAACATGCAAGCTGATCTGGTGACTTTGGGCCAGTCACCAGGAGACTGTGAATTCTAGTCCCACCTTAGGCATTAAAGCCAACTGGATGTCTTTGAGACAATCACCAGGAGATAATAGATTCTAGTCCTACTTTAGGCATGAAAGCCAACTTGGTGACTCTGGGCCAGTCACCAGATGATGGTGAGTTGTAGTGCTGCCTTAAGTGTGAGAGTTGGCTGGTGACTTTGGGCCAGTCCTTGTCTCTCAGCCCATGGTGATCGTTGTGGGGAAAATAGGAGAAAAAGAAGTACAGGCTAAGCTTATTACCTTGAGTTATTTATAGAAAATAATAATGGTGGGATAAAAATAAATAAAACAAGATAAATAAAGTTAGGCTAAGAGATGACTCAAAAGCCCTTTGTGGCTTTTGTGGCTACAGGAAATTCCACTTTCTCCCCTTCTCCTCCCACTCCTATTCCAGGGGTGGGATTCTACCAGTTCGCACCTATTGGCTAGAACTGGTTGTTAACATTCTAAGCAGTTGGGAGAACCAGTTGTTAGAAGAAATTACTGGCCTAATCCTGTAAGGAAGGCAGGAAGGAAACATTCTGGTGTTGCTTGTAGAAACTGCTTTTCCATTAATCCTTATTACATTCTTGGCAGGACTAGACTTCCTGTCTCTGAAACATCTCTGGAGTTTTTTTTCCCCTCCTTTGCTGGTACTCTGCTTGTGTGAAGTGACCATTCAAAGTTACAATGGCACAGAAAAAGTGACTTATGACCATTTTTTTACACTTACGACTGTTGCAGCATCCCCACAGTCACAAGAGGCCAGGCGAGGAGATGCATGTCTTGATGTGAGTGATATTGAGTTGGCCACGCCCAGTCAATCACATGATCACCAAGCCAGGCCCACCAACTTAGCCATGCCCATAGAACTGGTTGTTAAAAAAATTGAATCCCACCCCTGTCCTATTCCAGCCCCTAAGCACTCCTGCTTGGGCAGGGGGTTGGATTAGATGATCTACACAGTCCCTTCCAACTCTGTTATTTTGTTGTTGCTGTTGTTGTTGTTGTTGTTATATACTTTATTCATTAAACATGAAACTCTGTCAACTGAACATTGAAAAATGCATCCCAAGTACCAGTGTCTAGTGCTAAAGGTTGATGCCGATTGATGCCAGTTGATGCCAGTGTCCTAGGTAAATCAACCAAGTACTTTATTAAGATGTACGATGTTCTTAGTAGCCCAGGTTTTTTTCATAGTTCTGCTGGTGTTATTGCAGGAAGCTGCAATTTCTTAATGTATTTTATAAAATTCTTGGACATGGTACCAAATGCCCCAATGACAATGGGTATCACTATATTATTGTTATTGTTGTTGTTGTTGTTATTATTATTATTATTATTATTATTATTATTACCTTTTAAGTCAGTACAAGCCATTGCCAAGAGTGCAAGGAACACTACACCTTGCTGTTCATCTTTTCCAGTTAGAGAACTGATGATTTTATATTCCAAACACTTGCCCTGTCTGATTTCTAGATCCTAAATGAACAAATGAGCTAAGTAGATGGAACTGACAAGAAAATGCAAGTATTTAATCACTGGATATAAAAACAGGCACATTAGCAACTTGATTCGATCTACAATGCTCCAATGCAGTGTTGAATATATTCAAAATTGATACGCTTGCGTGTATATAATTTAATGGAATATGCAGACTATAAGATTACAAACATTTAGGCATGCATAGTTGGATGGAGGGTTGAGTTTCAGGCATTGTGTTAGATATCAGACAATACCAAAACAAACTGGGGGAGGGGGAAAAACCCACCAGCAAAATTGATCAAAATACTTTTGTTACAGCAAAATGAATGTCCTGGTTTTGCTTCTATTTTTTATTTTTTTTTGCAGCATTGGTTTGTAGAAAACACGTGACCAGCATCAACCTCTCCAGTGAAAGAAAAAGTTGATGGATTAATTTCGATTCTCTTCTCTTGCCAGAGGTCTGTTGATTTTAATTTCTCCGCGACGCAATTTGTCACAAACATTTCTGCTCTTTTTCTCTGGGCTGCTCTCCTTCGGAGGGGCCGTGCTTGGAATGCAATTGATGCTATAGGATCATCAAGCATATCGGAGCAAGGATATTAGCAGCCTTTGGAAGGGCAGTTCATATAATTAGCGGAATCAAGTCATAAAGCTTTTGTTCCAATAGGATTGCAATCATTTCATGCCAAAGATGGAAAATTAAGGATACTCATCTGCATCATTTTGCTACATGTGAGCAAAGGTAGAACAAATGCTGCCCTGAATCCTCTATCTAAAATGCTATTTTCCCCCCCCCCCCTTGCATTTGGAGGGGGTGCAGGAGTATTTCATCTGTAGTCCCTTCAGGTGCAATGTAAATGGGATTTCAAAAACTCAAAGTTTTAATATTGCAACTTATTTTTTCAACCTGTCCCTGCTTTTAAAACATGTGACACCTGACACCCCCCCCCAATCAGCTATTTCATGCTTTTGACAATGACCCTTGAGTTTGACAGACACCTTGATTTAAGGTCAAGATTCTTGCCTTCAATTTAATCGTGTGGATCTGAGACCACATTTGTGTGCATATTGTGTGACACTGCTGAATAGTGCAGCAATGGATGATATTTCTGTGAAGCCTCTAGCACTGAGAATTTTATTATCTGGAGTAGACAAGAAGATAAATCAATTGATTTGCTTGTGTTTTTTGCCTACAAGAACCATGTGTGATATATTAAGCCAGGGGTGTCAAACTCGCGTCATCATGGCATCCAGCCCACGAACTGTGAGTTTGAGTCACCATCATCTTAATTTAACAATGTTGCCAGCCAATCAAGACAAAAGAATGCTACAAAACAGACAGAAGATATTAGAAACACCAATCAAGCAGAACACAGCAAACTCCAAGACCAATAAACACAGACCAAGACTCTCAACCAATCAGGATGAAGAAAAAACCATTCTGGCACAGCAGTACGCAAGCACCAAATTTGAAACAGAAATGGCTGTAAAAGCCTGACTCACAGACGAACACAATACAGAAGCCTGATGATGGCAGATGAGATTCTGCCGAAACGTTGCTGCAAAGCACAACTACAATGACATGGGAAAATACCTGAACAAAGCTGAATGCCATATATATATATACATATATATATATATATATATATATATATATGTTTTCTTAAGTTTTTGCAGGTACTTACATGTATGGCATTCAGCTTTGTTCGGGTATTTTCCCACGTCATTGTAGTTGTGCTTTTAAAGTTGTAGCAACGTTTCAGCAGAATCTCATCTGCCATCATCAGGCTTCTGTATAATGTTCATCTGTGAGTCAGACTTTTACAGTGGTTTCAGATTTAAATTTGGGGCAGCCTATTGCTGTGCCAGAATGGTTTTTTCTTCATCCTGATTGGTTGGGAGTCTTGGCCTGTGTTCATTGGTCTAAGAGTTTGCTGTGTTCTGCTTGATTGGTGTTTCTAGTATCTTCTGTCTATTTTTTTGGCTCTTTTTGTATCTTGATTGGCTGGCAACATTGTGTTATTTCATTGGAGGGCTTTTGTGCAGCTTGGCTCCGGGTAAATGGACGGCTATCATTAGTTAGGAAGCTAGGTTTCATCTGGGTGCCTGATTGGGGTGTGTTTGAGCTGGAGGTATCAGGGGGGATCTGTTTGTGCCCAGGTGTTTGCCTGGCTTGTAGTATGGAGATTTTTTTGTTTATGAGTGCAGGCTTCTAAATGATTGACAGTCTGGTGGAATCATCTCTTCTATTCATGCTTTCTGGTCTTTTTTCAATCTCTATGGCTTCTCTGATGATTCTGTGGCTGGGGTTTTCTATAGTGGCTAGGGTTTTGGTACCATTGAAGTTGATGCTATGACCTGTGGCTTCCATGTGTTGGACTAGTGAGGAAGTGTGTTCCAGCTTTTTGACTGCATTTTTGTGTTCATCCAGGTGGGTACTTATTCTTCTATTGGTCTGTCCAATGTATGTGGCCGGGCATGATGCACAGGGGACTTCGTATATGCCTTGGTTTTCCAGGTCAATTTTATCTTTGGGGTTTCTAAGGATGGCTGCTATTTTTCTGTCTGTTTTGAAGGCAGTCTTGATGCGATGTCTGTGTAGTATCTTACTAATTTTGTCTATAGTACCTCTTATGTAGGGCAGGACAGCTGTTCCATAGGTCTGTTCATCTTCTGGGTCTCTATTATGTCTCAGTGTGTTTTTGTGGATCAAGCTGGTGATTTTGCTTTTGTGGAAGTCATTGGCTGTCAGTACTTTAGTCAGGGTGCATAGTTCAGTCTTGATGTGTGTCTTGTCTGCCAGGCATTTGGTTCTAGTAATTAATGTTTTAGCCACGGAGTTTATCTGTGCTGGGTGGTGGTGGGATTGGGCGTTGAGGTAGCGGTTAGTGTGTGTTTTCTTCAGGTATACAGTGTGTCCTAGTGTGCCATCTGTTTTTTTGTAGATTAGTACATCTAGGTAGTTGTTTGCTTGTTTCCGTTTCCATGGTGAACTTGATTTTGGGGTGTGTGCTGTTTAGATGTGTTAGGAAATTGTTTAGGTTTTCTTTTCCATGGGGCCAAATCACAAATGTGTCATCAATGTATCTTAACCATAGTTTGGGTTTGTGGATGGCATTGGCCAGGGCTCTGGATTCAAATTCTTCCAGAACAGGTTTGCAATGACGGGTGACAGTGGTGATCCCATAGGGGCTCCTTCAATTTGTTTGTATCTTTGTCCTTTGTATATGAAATATGTGTTGGTTAAGCAGTGTTCTATTAGTTCCATGAGGTGTTTAGCTGGTTGGTATTTATTTTTGATGATTTCAAGGGTCTCTTTTATCGGGACTTGAGTGAATAGTGAAACCACGTCGAAACTTACAAGCAGATCTTCTTGCTCCACATGTAGATCTTTGATCATTTCCAAGAAGTGGTATGAGTTTTGTACATGTGAAGCTGCTGTTTCAGCATGAGGCTGTAGCTGTTTTGCTAAGTGTTTAGCTAGGTTTTGTAGTGGTGCTCCTCTGGAGCTGACTATGGGTCTGAGAGGTATGCCTTCTTTGTGTATTTTTGGGAGGCCGTATAGTTTGGGGCATCTGGAAGATTTTTCTCTTGGGATGATCATCTGTTGGATCTCTTTGCTCGTGTGGCTGGTTATAATTTTCTTCTTGGTTAATTTTTCCAGATATGTGGTTGGGTCTGTGTTTATCGGTTTGTATGTGGGGTCTTGGAGTAGGTCTGTCAATTTTGTTTCATAGTCTTTTCTGTCCATTACTACTGTGGCATTCCCTTTGTCTGCTGGGAATATGATTATGCTGCTATCTCTTTTCAAGGTTTGTAGCGCTTTAATTTCTTCTTTCTGCAAGTTGTTTTTGGGTGGTTTGCTTGTGCATAGGATGTTGGTAACTTGGTGTCTTATTCTATCTGCTTCATCTGTATTTAATTTGGTTAGGCTGTATTCTACTGCACGTATGATGGATTCTGTGGGGATTTTTTTGGGTGCTATAGGATAATTGAATCCTTTGGTTAGGACATCTGTTTCTGTTTTGGTGAGTTCTCTGTTAGAAACGTTGTATACTAATTGTTTTAGGTGTTGTTGTGAGTTGTTGGGGGTTTTCTTGTCACATTCTAATTTCTTTAATTTTTTCAAGAATTTGTTATGTTTGTAAGTGGTTTCAGATTCAGCTCTCCAAGTTGTAAATTGTATAATCTTGTCCCAAAGTAGAGGGTGGATTTTGCTGCTCAATTCCAGGTGTAGTGCTAGCAAATCTTTGTTTAACTGATCTAATTGGAATCTCTTACTGTGGAGCTCGTTCCTTAGTAGAGCCATTTCAGTTCTTTTCAGGATACGTTTAGTGGCTGCTATGCTTTGATGAAATGTTAATTTGAAGCAGGTTGGTGTATTCACCATGGAAACAGAAGCTAACAACCAACTTCCCTTCCTAGATGTCTTGGTATACAAAAAATCCAATGGCTCCCTAGGACACACCATCTACCAGAAGAAAACACATACAAACCGCTATCGACACGCACTCTCACACCACCACCCAGCACAGATCAATTCCGTAGCCGAGACACTCATCTCCAGAACAAAGTGCTTAGCCGATGAACAACACCTAGAGACCGAACTACACACTCTCACCAGCGTGCTGACAGCCAATGGATTCCAAAGAAAGAAGATCACCCACCTAATCCAAAAAGAAACCCCAGCCAAAATCCAAGACAAAGAACAAGAGAATGGCAAAGCCCTCCTCCCATATATAAAAGGCACTACGGACAAAATTAGCAAGATCCTCCAAAAACACAACATTAAGACAGCATTCTGCACAAACAGAAAGATATCTACCATCCTAAGAAACCCTAAGGACAGAATCGAGTTAGAAAATCAAGGAGTATACGAAATCCCTTGCACTGCCTGCCCCACCACATACATTGGACAGACTAACAGAAGAATAGGTGCACGCATTGAAGAACATAAGAACTCAATCAAAAAGGAAGAACCAACCTCTTCCCTGGTCCAACACCTCAAAGCCACAGGACATGAGATTGACTTTAAAAATACCAGAACTATCGCCAAAACCGAACACTTCAGCAGCAGAATCATCAGAGAAGCCATAGAGATAGAAAAACGCCCACACAGCATGAATAAATGAGATGATGCCTCCCGCCTACCAGCTATTTGGAAACCCGCCCTCATGAACAGACGCGTACCTAACATGAAGAATGACACCAGACCCACACCCCTGAGAGCCACACAAGATGCCACCACCACACTTCCACGTAGAAAGCAGACTCACACCCACACAGAAGATGAAACATGACCACGGACCAGAAGCTGCACTGCAGCTGCATCACTACCCACCTCAAACCCCTCTGAGCCATACATGAAGCGAACTGACCTCCACCATGAAGATGCAGCACGACCACGAACTCGAAGCCAAACAGCAAGATCACAGCTCACCAGCTCAAACCCTCCAGCAACTAAGACTAACCTGAGCACAATCAAGCCCCCACCTGAACAGAACATGCCTCCAGCCAATCAGAACACAGCCAACCCCCCAACCAATCAGAACACAGCCAAACCCCCAACCAATGAGAACACACCCCCACCCAATCAGAACACAGCCAAGCCCCCACCCAATCAAGTCACACCCCCACTAGCAGTTAAAAGGAAGAAGCAGCTGCAAGCTCACATCACTCTGAGAAGCACAGAGCTGAAGACCAAGCCTGAAGATGATGAATGAGACTTCATCGAAACGTTGCCTAGATACTTCCAATCTTACGCGGGAGAAAACCTGAATAACCAAAGATCCACATACAAATACCCGCGAGAACCTCAGAAAACAAATATTGCACCTCTACGGGGAGGAAACCCACCATCTGACCAGGACTTATGAAAAACTTGAAGTCCAAAGAGCTTCCATTTTATGTGACCTCGCATTCCTATGCAACTGCCGAGATCAAAATTTAATTCCCACAAGCTTCCAATTGAAATTCCACACCAACACAGCAGCCACCAAACGCATCCTAAAAAGAACAGAATTGGCCCTAATTAGAAATGAACTTCACACAAAAAGATTTCTCCTAGACCAAATCAACAAAGATCTCCTCACACTTCACCTCAGACTCAGCAACAAGATTCACCCCTTACTTTGGGACAAATCCAAACAGCTCGCTGTCTGGAGAGCCGAAACACAGACCACCCTCAAGACAGACACACACACCAACAAACTCAGAAAACTACAACAACGCCAGAAACCAACTCCTCCCCCCTCACAGCCACACATGAAACAAACAGTGCACAACATCTCAGACAAGATCCTCACCGAAGCCGAAACCATGGTTCTTTCTGAAGGATTCAACTTTGCTGTCGCTCCCAAACACATCCCCACAGAAACCATCATATGCGGAGTTGAAACCAGCCTGACCAAAACCAACCCTGATGATGCCAATAGAATCAGACTCGAAATCACCAACATCCTCTGCACTAGCAAACCACCCAATAGCAACTTACCCAAAGAAGAACAAACTGCACTACTTAACCTGAAAGAAGACACCAGCATAATAATCCTACCAGCAGACAAGGGAAACGCGACAGTGGTTATGAACACATCTGACTACCAATCCAAGTTAACCAACCTACTCCAAGACCCCACATACAAACCCCTAAAGACAGACCCCACCACCTACTTAGAAAAAACCACCAGATCCAAAATAAAAGCCTCCCCCATCAGTGAAGAAATCCAGCAAAGAATCATACCCAGAGAGAAATCATCCAGATGCCCTAAACTTTATGGTCTCCCCAAGATACACAAAGAAGGAACCCCACTTAGACCAATAGTCAGCTCCATAGGCTCACCTCTACAAAACCTACCCAAATTTCTCGCCAAACAACTACAGCCCTATGCAGAATCCATCAACTCACACGTAAGAAACTCATTCCAGTTCATCGAGATCATAAAGAAACAAGACTTATAACCCAATGACCTACTAGTGAGCTTCAATGTCATATCCCTCTTCACCCAAGTGCGAATAAAAGAAGCCTTGACAGCCATCCAAAACAAATACAACCCCCCCAAGCACATCCTAGATCTGACCAACCACTGCCTATCCAATACATACTTCACCTACAATGGACAAAAATACAAACAAATAGAAGGAGCACCCATGGGATCACCCCTCTCACCTGTCATCGCTAACCAATACATGGAACACTTTGAAACACAAGCTCTAGAAAAATATGATCACAAACCCAAACTCTGGCTCAGATACGTAGATGACACCTTCATAATCTGGCCACATGGGAAAGAAAAACTGAACAACTTCCTCACACACCTCAACAGCCAACACCCCAAAATACAATTCACCATGGAAACAGAAGCTAACAACCAACTTCCCTTCCTAGATGTCTTGGTATACAAAAAATCCAATGGCTCCCTAGGACACACCATCTACCAGAAGAAAACACATACAAACAGCTATCTAAACGCACTCTCACACCACCACCCAGCACAGATCAATTCCGTAGCCGAGACACTCGTCTCCAGAACAAAGTGCTTAGCCGATGACAACACCTAGAGACCGAACTACACACTCTCACCAGCGTGCTGACAGCCAATGGATTCCAAAGAAAGAAGATCACCCACCTAATCCAAAAAGAAACCCCAGCCAAAATCCAAGACAAAGAACAAGAGAATGGCAAAGCCCTCCTCCCATATATAAAAGGCACTACGGACAAAATTAGCAAGATCCTCCAAAAACATAACATTAAGACAGCATTCTGCACAAACAGAAAGATATCCACCATCCTAAGAAACCCTAAGGACAGAATCAAGTTAGAAAATCAAGGAGTATACGAAATCCCTTGCACTGCCTGCCCCACCACATACATTGGACAGACTAACAGAAGAATAGGTGCACGCATTGAAGAACATAAGAACTCAATCAAAAAGGAAGAACCGACCTCTTCCCTGGTCCAACACCTCAAAGCCACAGGACATGAGATTGACTTTAAAAATACCAGAACTATCGCCAAAACCGAACACTTCAGCAGCAGAATCATCAGAGAAGCCATAGAGATAGAAAAACGCCCACACAGCATGAATAAACGAGATGATGCCTCCCGCCTACCAGCTATTTGGAAACCCGCCCTCATGAACAGACGCATACCTAACATGAAGAATGACACCAGACCCACACCCCTGAGAGCCACACAAGATGCCACCACCACACTTCCACGTAGAAAGCAGACTCACACCCACACAGAAGATGAAACACGACCATGGACCAGAAGCTGCACTGCAGCTGCATCACTACCCACCTCAAACCCCTCTGAGCCATACATGAAGCGAACTGACCTCCACCATGAAGATGCAGCACGACCACGAACTCGAAGCCAAACAGCAAGATCACAGCTCACCAGCTCAAACCCTCCAGCAACTAAGACTAACCTGAGCACAATCAAGCCCCCACCTGAACAGAACATGCCTCCAGCCAATCAGAACACAGCCAACCCCCCAACCAATCAGAACACAGCCAAACCCCCAACCAATGAGAACACACCCCCACCCAATCAGAACACAGCCAAGCCCCATATAATCAGAGATGCAAAGGATTCCCTGGAGGACAATAGCTCTTTTGAAGGAACAAATCGCAGGATCAATGAGTAATTCCTGAGCTTTTAGATGATGGAACTAAACCAGGTGATTCAACCACAGTTGTCTTTGATCAACTGCTGTAGCTTTTAAATTTATGCTCATATGCTCTTTCTCTCATCAAAGTAGCAGCAAAGATAATGGATATCCCAAAATCAATGATAAAGATTCACTAGCCATTTCCTACTGTCAGCCAAAATTGTTTTGAAGTGGCTGCCATCTATCATTAAGACAGAGAGAAAGATGAAAGAAATGATCTATGGAACA
This sequence comes from Hydrophis major, assembly GCA_033807585.1. Lineage (NCBI taxonomy): Eukaryota > Metazoa > Chordata > Lepidosauria > Squamata > Elapidae > Hydrophis > Hydrophis major. The sequence goes on from CM066331.1 coordinate 104,943,436, forward strand.
TTTGTAAATTGGGAAAATATCAAAAAGGTGATGAAGCGAGCATATTGTTTTCTTCCATTGGAACAATAAACATACCCAATAACTCCAACTCTATTTGCTATTTTATCTGATTGCAAAAGTAAAACTAGACTCTCCTAAGGAAACAAAGCAGGATTGAGGATCTACCGTGTGTTGAGATTCCAAAGCAACCCAAGTTAACCAAGAAATAAATTGGATCAAGTTTAGTTGGTCTCCATTCTGCTGAATGAATGCTTCCCCAAATCAATCACCTTATAATAACTAATAAAAATTACTGTGGGATCCATAACAGATCAGTCAATAAGATGTCTTTTAAGAGTGTGTTGCAAAAGGTAAGGTGAATAATAGTTGAAAAGAAAACCCCAGAAGTTACAAGTCTGCAAAATGAATGAATAACAAAAGTGCTTGTATAGGCGATGACCAGGCTGAGCTTGAGGGAAGAGTCTCATGTGTCATCAGTCCTGAATCTCTTCATGCACACAAGAGATCTAAGTCCACCCCACCTTGAATTTCTTTGACTCTTATCTACTGCCAATTTGATTTGACCGTTGGTAATTCAGATTCTTTTGTTGGACCATAAGGAAGGCTGAGTGCCAAAGAATGGAGGCCTTTGAACTCTGGTGCTGGAGAAGACTCCTGCAAGTCCCTTGGACTGCAAGGCCATCCAACCAATCAGTCCTAGAGGAGATCAACCCTGGCTACTCTTTAGAAGGCCAGATCTTGAAGATGAAATTCAAATACTTTGCCCACCTCCTGAGAAGGAAGGACTCGCTGGAGAAGAGCCTAATGCTGAGAATGGTGGAGGGCCAAAGAAGAAGGGGATGGCAGAGAAGGAGGCGGCTGGATGGAGCCACTGAAGAAGTTGGGATGAGCTTAAATAGACTCCAGAAGATGGCAGAGGACAGGAAGGCCTGGAGGAACATTATCCATGGGGTCACCATGGATCAGACATGACTTTGCAACTAACAACAACAATTCCCTTTCTTGTAGAAATCACAAAAGTGCTTTTGCAAAAGGCAACTGGACTTTGCTTTGCTTTGAAGATGTTTTGCTTCTCATCCAAGAAGCTTCTTCAGGTCTTCTTGGATGAGAAGCAAAATGTCTTCAAGGAAAACACAGAAAGTCCTGTCATCCCCTGAAAAAGCACCTTTGGGACAACCATGACCTAGACTGACTGAGATTCTCCATAGATATCCTGTAGAAAGTACTAGCATGCATAAAAACTATACTCACTTGAACCGTCTTGGCTCCTGATTTTCTTATGCCTGACAACTAGCTTATTAAGAACGCAGTAAGCATGTTTATTACCTCACAGACTGCAATGAATATATTAAGCAGAGATTTATTTATTGATTCCCCTCCGTTGGAATTCACTGGTTTAAGTGCTTCGGTAAGGTTTGAGTCCTCTTTGCCACAAGTGAGAAGATTGGGACCACAGCTTTTCTATTTTTCTCCTCTCGGTTGCTCTGATGCTATTCTGATTGTATCCCATGCAATATGATCTTTGCTTTTCATTTGATGAACCATTTATGGAAGGAAAAAAGACAGTCTTGAATGGAATGGCATGAACTGCTTCAAAAAGTAGGCAACTCAAAATAAATATCAGACATATTTCACAGCCGGTATCTCCTCCAAAATTATCATTTAGCCTAGATATCAATATAGACTCTGATTTTAAGCAAAATACTTTCTCAGCTGGATTTCTGTAACTTTAATGTAAGAGCTATGATTGGAAAAGAGAAGTTCACAGTTCGTATTAATTGAAAGGTTACCCAGAAATTAGTTCCTTTCACACGAAGAAAGCCCAGTCAAGATGTAACCTCGTGTCTATTTTAGAAAAGGACAAGAATTTGCACTGAGCATCTCTGTTCCTCTCATTATTATTATTTGAACATAAATGAGGATTTTTATAGAACTTTTCATGCAGAGGGAAAGCTAGCCAAACAAGAAAGGTGTGTTAAAAGTCTGAGTGAGAAGAAATGGACCAGTGAATTCATTAAGCTGATAATTTCCTCTGAATATCCAGCTGAAACAGGTGGGCTGATTAAAGCTGCTACATGTAAGAAGTGAATACAAATTAACAGAATAACAATGTTGGAAGGGACCTTGGAGGTCTTCTCATCCAACCCCCTGCTCAGGCAGGAAACTCTATACCATTTCAGACAAATGGTTGTCCGGTCTCTTCTTAAAAACCTCCAACGTTGGAGCACCCACAACCTTGTGGTCAAGCTGTTCCACTGGTTAGTTGTTCTCACTGTTAGGGAATTTCTCCTTAGTTCTAAGTTGCTTCTCTCCTTGATTAGTTTCCATCCATTGTATTTTGTTTTGTCTTCTGGAGCTTTGGAGAATAGGCTGAGCCCGCCCCTTCTTTATGGGAACCCCTTGATATTTGGAACACTGCTATCAAGTCATCCCTAGTTCTTCTAGCGATACATTCTATACTACATGTACTAGTCTGGTTAAATTGATTGATAAATTGATAGATTGATGCATTGATCTTCATATTCACATATTCATGAACTTTGGTTTTCCACAATTGCCAAACATTGGATTTCAGAAGCAGCCTAAACACCACTCTCAATATATTTCTTTAGACTTATCAAGATCCTTCATTTTTCTCTGAGGTTTCTCAAAAAATAGAACTGTAAAATTAATTTCATTTTTCTTGCGCCATGGACTTTCTCCCTTGATAGTCCTTTGTAACAGGCTTAGTTTTTATCCACCAATGAAGTTAAATGAGATTCAAGGAGAAAAAAAGCCATCTCTGTGTGTGTGATGGATCAAGTATGGAAAATCCTGCTCATTTGGGAATTTGTTTCACAGTGTAGTTGTGAATGTGTCTGAGGATTATATATGTTGGTGTTTTTTTTAAAATCAACACTGTGTGTTTTAATCTGTTTCGTTCTCTTTCTGGCTTTGTAATTTGGAAGCAGGCTGTTAACTATTTCAAGATGGTGTTTATTTCTTTTGTACATTAAATGCTTAATCTGTCATGGCTGGGGTATTTTTTTTTAAGTAACCAAAAAGTGTTTCTTATTTTTGACATGAACCTGAATGGCCTCCAAGTTATAGCATAATTATCCATGGAGTCAAAGATATTTGATTAATTTGCATCCTGAAAAAAACCAAAGAAACAGATAAGTGATTCCTGGAGAACAAGAAACATATGTTGTAATGCTCACCAGGGACTCTACAGTGAAATAATACAATAGCAACAAACATATTGACATTAATCCCCAAGGAAATAAATCCAAAGTCTTGAAACAAGAAGATTTAAACAATAAATTTCATTTTCTCCCAGAGAGTTGTGCCAAAAGTCTTTGGTTTTTTTTTGAAGACTTTGCTTTTCAGTTAGGGACCTCTGGACTGACATGTTTTACTGCACTGAGTGTGGTGGAATGTAATCTGGACTCCCAGGAGGGAAGGGTTGTGAGACAGTGAAGCTTAAGTAGCTTGGCTGGTTTAGTTTGGCAAAATTTCTGAGGAACCATAAAGGAAACTGCTCAGAAGTAATTCTGCATGTCTTCCTTTCTTTTTAGAGCCAAAACATCAAGTAGATTTTCCTCATCACTGGGTGAAAAAAAGTTTTAAGTAGAAATCTGTTATGTATGTAAATAGTTGAATAAAGGCAAGCTTGAGGTAAAGTGCAGGGTTCTGGCCCTGCACTTCTGATTGGGTGTTAAGCGGCTAGATCGGATTGGTCGGGTTCTGAGAATCTGATTGGCCCTTAACGAAGGACTCTTATTGGTACTGGAGCTAGCATTTCACAAGCTCCTATTGGTTATTTAACATTAGCATTACCTATATAAGCAGAGTTGTTGTTATACAAGTTAGAAGTCACTATGCAATAAAGAGTTGAAAGTTCACCAACTAAGACTATCTCCATTCATTCTACCCATGCCTGAATCTATGACACTGGCAACGAGGATGGGATTTGGAGACATATGATCTTAAGGAACTTGGAAGAAAAAACAGAGCACGTGTAAAAAAAACGGCGCCACCAACGGAAGCCATGTCCGGCGGCATCGTACCACCCGCTCCTTACTATCCATCCCAAGAGGATTGGGAATCCTACATGGATCGCTTTCAGATGTTCCTCGAAATGAACAACCTGAAGGACGCCATACCAGCCAAGAAGCGGGCGCTGTTCCTGACGTACTGCGGCCCGGCTGTCTTTAAAATGGCTAAAGCCCTCGCGAAGCCTCGAGAAGTGAAAGCAATAAGCTGGGACGACCTCAAACCTCTCCTGAGAGACCATTACGCGCCAACCGTACCCACACTCGTGAGATGCCACAAGTTCTATCAACGAAGCCAACGAAAAGGAGAGAGTGTGGCTGACTTCGTGGCAGACCTCCGGCACTTGGGAGGCCTCTGCGGGTTCGCAGACTTAGATGAAGCATTGAGAGACCGCCTAATTCTGGGATTAGATGCACTAAACGTGCAGAGCAAGCTGATGGCGAAGGGCGACATCGGCCTTGTTGACGCCATCGTCGAAGCCACCGCTGCTGAGGCAACAAAAAAGTCAGCAGCGCAGCTACGGCAAAGCCGAAACCCCACAAACCCACCGACAGGCGACATCTCACCCAGCTCAGAAGGGCAGTTGGCAACAATGCACTACGAGGACCTCTCTTCGTCGTCAGACAGTGACGAAGAAGGGGTCCATCGACTGCGTTCCGACCGGGACCCTCGTCCTAAAACCTCACGCCTTTGTGCTGGCTGCGGGGCAAACCATCCCAGGGCAGACTGCAAATTCCGCGACGCACTCTGCCATGAGTGCGGGAAATGAGGCCACATAGGTCGAGTCTGTCGCAGTTTACTGGGACCAAGCCCGGCCTCAAAGAGAACCAACTTTCGCCAATCGGCAGGAAACCGTCCTGTAAGGCGAGACCCAGGAAACCACTCCAACAGATATCGAGCGTTGCAGAAAGAAGAGGCTCACCATACTATCACTATAGGTCAGGCCTCGGCCCTGGACGCTAAGAAGATTCGAGTTACAGTAGCCACAGAGAACCAACCCTGCCACATGGAGGTCGATTCAGGATCGTCCCTCTCGATGGTGTCGTGGAAGACATTAAAGCAGCTCATTCCTACCATCCAAGACCTTCGAATGCAACGCCTTATCCTTAAAGATTACCAAGGGAATCGGATCCCTGTGGTCAGGTCTTGTCGAGTCCGCGTCTCGTTTAAAAAGCATACGGCATACTTACCTCTAATGATCATCGATAGGGACAGGCCTAGTTTGTTGGGCCTCCAATGGTTTGCACCACTCGGCATCGAACTAGCCGGCGTGAACCGAGTCGGTGATTGCGAGTGGGAGGAGGATCTTATGTCTGAATTCAGCGATGTCTTCGCAGATCGTCTGGGCGAGTATAAGGGGACCCCAATCTTGTTCAGCCTCGACCCTAAGGTCGCCCCGATCCGTTTAAAGCCCCGTCGAGTTCCGTTCGCCCTTAAGGCCAAGATAGATGAACAACTTGACAAACTAATTAAACAAGGGGTACTGCAACCCATTGATCATTCCCCATGGGAAACTCCTATTGTAACCCCCATTAAACCAGATGGGTCAATCCGAATCTGTGGGGACTACCGGGCCACTCTAAACCATGCCCTCCAACAGAACGCGTATCCAGTGCTGGTGGTGCAGCACCTCCTTCATTCCCTGGGAGGTGAAAAGGTTTTCGCTAAGCTAGATTTAGCTCAAGCCTATCAACAATTGCCCGTGGACGATAAAACAGCCCAAGCCCAAATGATAGTAACGCACAGAGGTGCTTTTAAATGTACCTGATTGCAGTTCGGGGTGAGTGTGGCCCCGGGAATATTCCAAAGTTTAATGGAAAGATTGTTACAGGGAATCAAGGGTATGGTTCCGTATTTTGATGACATATTGATTGCAGCTCCTAGTAAAAAAATTCTGCAGAATCGTTTAAAATGTGTGCTTAAAAAATTCCAAGAAGCAGGATTGAAAGTAAAAAGGGATAAATGTCATCTGTATACCGACAGTGTTGAATTTCTAGGTTATCGCATTGATAGGCAGGGTATTCACCCAACTGAGAGTAAATTAAGGGCGATTAGAAATGCTCCCAGACCTCGTAACAAAACTGATCTTCAAGCATTTTTAGGCCTTATCAATTTCTACAATGTGTTTTTACCGCATAAGGCAACTGTGGCTGAACCATTACACCGGTTATTAGATAAGAAAGCATTGTGGGTTTGGGGTTACCGAGAAGAAAAACGTTTAGAAATGTAAAAAATTTACTTACATCTGATTCTGTACTTATGCTATATAATGAAACATTACCCTTGGTTATAACTTGTGATGCCTCACCGTTTGGGGTGGGCGCTATTTTGAGCCATGTGCTACCTAATGGAAATGAAGCTCCCGTTGCATACTTTTCGAAGACTCTATCCCAGGCAGAACGTAACTATGGACAAATAGACAAGGAGGCTCTTGCAATTGTGTCAGCCGTAAAAGAATTCCATGAGTATGTATATGGAAGGACATTTACAATTGTAACCGACCACAAACCTTTATTGGGGATAATCGCTGGGGACAAACCAACTCCCTATATATTGTCCCCAAGAATGACTCGATGGTCAGAGTTTCTAGCTGCTTATAATTATCGATTGTTACATCGACCGGGGAAAGCCATTCCCCATGCCGACGCACTCAGCAGAGCACCGCTACCAGAGACTCTCGATGATCCGGCACCAACAGTATCAGCATTACAAATCGAAATGCTCAACTCGCCTCCTATGACCGCTCGAGATATCGCGAGGGAGACCAGACGAGACCACACCCTAGCATGAGTTCTAGGCTGGGTAGAGCGTGGATGGCCATTGGATCAGATCCCAGATGACTTCGCACCATTTAAAACAAGACAGACTGAACTTTTTTCTCAAAAAGGCTGCGTTATCTGGGGCGATAGAGTCGTCGTCCCAGAATGACTCCAAAAGACGCTGTTACAAATCTTGCACGATGGACATCTCGGGATCGTGCGAATGAAGGCACTTGCACGGAGCTACGCTTGGTGGCCAGGCATGGACCGACACATCGAGCGATGGGTCAAGGCCTGCACCAAGTGCCAACAAACCAGCAATGCACCACCAAAAGCTGCACCGACCGAATGGGAGACGCCACGTGGACCCTGGTCCAGAATCCACCTGGATTTCGCAGGGCCGATCAAAGGACAGACATTGCTGTTGACTGTCGATGCATACTCTAATTGTTTAGAAATTCATCGAATGGCCAATACAACCTCCGAGGCAGTCATTAAAGTCCTCAATAGACTCTTTGCAACTCATGGATTGCCGGACGTCCTGGTGTCTGATAACGGACCACAGTTTACAGCGCTAATGTTTGAACAGTACCTTGCTGACAACGGCATCCGCCATGCGCTCACCTCGCCGGCGCATCCTGCTACCAACGGCTGAGTGGAACGCATGGTACAATTTGTAAAAAAGACTTTACAAAAGCTGGACTATGATAATCTTGACGAAAAAATAAACCGCATTCTACTTCTACAACACATCACTCTACACAGTGAAACCGGCAGAACTCCCGCTGAACTTCTCATGGGGCGAAAACTCCGTTTCCGCCTCAACCGACTGCAACCTGCTTACGAGCCAGAAAAACCTCCAGGATCCAGCGGACGTTACCGTACCTTCAAGGTAGGCGACCCCATTTATGCAAGAAATTTATCGGGCGACCCAGTTTGGATTGAAGCAACGGTAATACGCGAGACTGGGCCCAGATCCTATATTGTAAAATGTATTGATGAGAGACTATGGAAAAGACATATTGACCAATTACGGTCACGACTTATAACTGCTAGCCAACAACTTCCCAACGATCAAACTGATGGGGGGGGGAGGAAGAGAAGATGACGATATGCCAGAAAACCTGTTCCAGGAAAGCGAATCAAGTGAAACCCAGGAAATGGAGCAGGAAGAAGAATCGTACGCTCCAAGGGAAATCACACCAGAACGAGAAGCCGAGCCACTACAAAACAACACCCTACCTCAATGGGACTGCACGCAGCCAATCCAAAGAAAATCTGACAGACCCAAGAGACAACCGTCCTATTTAAAGGACTACATAGTCACAAACTAATTGTGAAGCCAGGGGGAAGGGGTGTTATGTATGTAAATAATTGAATAAAGGCAAGCTTGGGGTAAAGTGCAGGGTTCTGGCCCTGCACTTCTGATTGGGTGTTAAGCGGCTAGATCGGATTGGTCAGGTTCTGAGAATCTGATTGGCCCTTAACGAAGGACTCTTATTGGTACTGGAGCTAGCATTTCACAAGCTCCTATTGGTTATTTAACATTAGCATTACCTATATAAGCAGAGTTGTTGTTATACAAGTTAGAAGTCACTATGCAATAAAGAGTTGAAAGTTCACCAACTAAGACTGTCTCCATTCATTCTACCCATGCCTGAATCTATGACAAAATCCTTTTTGAAAAAAAAAATAGACCTTTGATTTTGGACTGGGGCCCCCCAAAAATTGAAATAAGATTCAAATCCACTTCATCTGCAAACATTTCTTCTACCATCTGTCTTAGCATTCTTAGCAACATGAAGAAACAGTGGCAACAGAGTGTGAAAACATAATGCTGCCCATGCTCTATGGCACATTATTTTGGGGCAGGAATGAAGAAATTCAGTCAAACAATCCTACCATCACCATCATTGCCATCTTCTGGAATCCTGAATCCAGTTTTGGTCACCATACTACAAAAAAGATGTTGAGACTTTGGAAAAAGTGCAGAGAAGAGCAACTAAGATGGTTAAAGGCCTGGAGAGTAAAGCATATGAAGAACGATTGCAGGATTTGGGTTTGGCTAGTTTAGAGAAAGGAAGGATTAGGGAGGACATGATAGTATTCCAGTGTGTGAGGAGCTGCCACAAAGAAGGAAGGGTCAACTTATTTTACAAAGCATCTGAAGGCAAGACAAGAAAGAATGGATGGAAACTACTCAAGGAGAGAAGCAACCTGGAATGAAGGAGAAACTTCCTAACAGGGAGGACTATTAACCAGTGGAACAGCTTGCCACCAGGAATGCTTGGTGCTCCAACACTGAAGGTTTTGAAGAAAAGACTGGACAGCCATCTATTTGAAATGTTATAACTCTATGGCTCCTCATACAACTGAATTTCTTATATCCTGATCCATCTTGTTGCCTTTCTTTGAACTCATTCCAGTTTGAAGCCTTCCTAGCATGTTGGAATTTCATTTGGATATCATCAACACAGAATAGAATGAATGCATTAGTTCTCATGATATGCAAACTACTCTTTTATTGATGTAGCCTTAATGTTTTAGCTTTTTTGGCAGCTACATAATACGGCTGACTTATATTCAGATTGTAATCAACAATGATTCCCAAATCCTTTTCACCAGTATTTTTACCAAGCCAGATGTTTCTCATCCTATATTTGTGGTTTTGTTTGATTTTGTCCGAAGTATACAGATTTTCAAGATCTTTTTTTGTTAAATTCCATTGTTATTTTCAAACTATTTCATCTATCAAACTCATTTCATCATGCCCCTTCTGTGACAGGTAGTCCTTGATTAACTTGATTCAATTGGGCCCCAAATTTCTGTTGCTAAACAAGATAGCTGTTAAGTGAATTTTGCCCCATTTTATGAGCTTTCTTGCCACAGTTGTTAAGTGTTAAGTGTGAAATATGCATGATGCTGTGTTTACATGTGTTACGTGATATGCAAAGTGGAGTCTGATGTCATTGTTGGACAGCACTGGCTATAAAAGCCGGCACCTACCACGTTTGTTTGCTTTTTTATTCTGGCTTTAAAATAAAGAGTTTCTTTGCACTCCTGGGTCCTGCTCCTTCCTTATCCACACCCATTTAACATTAGGTATCTCCTGCCATAAGCTAGAAGAAGTCCAAGATCTGTTCCAACCCTATTATTGTTATGTTCTTGTAAGAACCATTGAAGTTAAGTTAATAGCATGGTTGTTAAGCAAATCTGGTCACAAAAATTGATCACATGACTCCAGGATACTTGTGATGACCCAGGGTGATATACAAAACAAACACAGTCACAGAAAACAGGTGAAGCCCCTTTTATTCCTTTACTTTGTTTCCAAGCACCAAATATTCTTGAGGAAAGACAAAAAACTCCCACACAAACAGTTACAAGAAGGAAGGAAAAAGCAACATAAACCAGGTAAGATAAGGGCTGGAGGACATCCACAGACAACAGAACATACACCAGGAAGGATGCCAAAATCAGAGAGGAACCATAAACTAGAGATATTTCCACGCTTTGTTTCCAGCACTCATCTGTATGCATGTGCATTCTCTTATTCAGTTGTCACAGCTGCAGCCCATGAAGAGGAGCAAGGTCCTCTCCTCCAGAGGAGACCACATATCTCCCTTATCCCCTCCTCCCTGTGTGCCCTAGGATGGAGAGGGGATGGGCCTAGGTCCTCCCCTGACTGCTCAGCCAGCCTCTGCCCTTCCCCAGCCTCCTTCACAACCTCCGGAGCCATACCTCCACTCCCTGTCTGTCAGTCTGTCCGTCTATCCGTCTGTCCATCTATCCGTCTGTCCGTCCATCCGTCTGTCTGTCCATCCGTCTGTCTGTCCGTCTCTCTGTCCATCCTTCTGTCTGTTAGTCTGTCGGTCCATGAGTCTGTCCATCTGTCCATCCGTCTGTCTGTCTGTCCATCCATCTGTCTGTCCGTCCATCTGTCTGTCTGTCCATTTCTCTGTTCATCCATCCATCTGCCTGTCGGTCCATCTGTCTGTCGGTCCATCTGTCCTTCCATCCATCCGTCCATCTGGCCGTCCATCTGTCCCTCTGTCTGTCCATCCGTCAGTCCATCCATCCATCCGCCTGTCCTTCCGTCCATCCATCCACCTGTCTGGCCGTCCATTCATCTGTCTGTCTGTCCATCTGTCCATCTGTCCTTCCGTCCGTCCATCTGTCGGTCGGTCCATCTGTCCATCTGTCTGTCCGTCCGGCTGTCCATCCGTCCGGCTGTTCCTCCTCTCCCTCAGAGTCGGTCTCCATCAGGGGCATGACAATACTACAACTGTCATAAACATATCCAGTCGCCAAGTTGTTGATTTTTAAAAAATAAATGTTATTGAGTATAAACATTAAAAACATTGAACTTGGTGGTCTTCTTTGACATACATTTTTGTCAGTGCGTATTACATTCATAAAGAAATTATGTACATTTATATACATGTATATACATATATACACTTGAACTTTATAATTTTTAATTCTTTCTCATTACTCCTCAAATAAGTGATCTCTTACATCCTCCCTATTTCATCTATGATTCTTATTTCAATTTTATGAACTCCCTTTCATATCCCTCCAATAGTAGAATTCATTCCATATTTTGTGATATCCAAGCTGTTGAATTTTGATCACGTGACCATGGGGATGCTGCATCAGTTGTAAGTGTGAAAAAAATGGCCATAAGCCACTTTTTTCAGTGCTGTTTGTAACTTTGAACAGCCTCTAAACAAATGGTTGTAAGTTGAAGACTATTAGCTATCCTGAGTTTTCATTTACACATAAACATTGCTTCCATGACATCATCTAAGTCAAGGCTGTCAAACTTGCGGCCCGCAGGCTGGATGCATCATGCTCTGGCCATGCCAATGCCCAGTTTAGTGAAGGGGGAAAAAGTTCCAATACATCAGGTGACGATGCCATGTTGACTTGAGTTTGACATCCCTGATCAAAATCATTAGTCAGTTGGTAATGATTACAATTTTTGAAGAGAAATTGGGCCTCAAAGGACCCAATTTTACCCCTCATTCCATTCTGATAAAGAAATATTAGTAAGCATTATGGATCAGAAGCAGTGGTGGTATTCTACCGGTTTGGCCCAGTTGTGCTGAGCTGCTAGCGCCAATGAGCAGCAGAGACTGAACGAGTTCTCTCCAACACTCTGCTCTTTGGCCCACCTGCCCACCAGGGCTCCCACAATCACCTTTATTTTCTGCTTTTGAAGGGCAGCTGCTTTGCGTGGCACAGCAGATTGCTGTGCAGCAGTTGCTGAAGTGACAGGGAGCGTGCAGGATTGCAGGAGGCGAGTTGAAAAGCCTCTGTGCCTGCACAAAGTGCAGGTTTGGCACATGCGCAAAGTGTGTGTACACACACAAAGCACACCCACCGAACCGGTGGTAAAAAGTTTTGAAATGCATCACTGATCAAAAGGTTTTCAAGCTAGCTTTGTCTCCACCAGCTGGTCAGGTGTAATGGAGTATAGAAATAACCATGAGCATATGGAGGGAAGGACCAAAGAAGTTTAAGAGGAGAGGGGGATTTACAGAAAAAGATTACACAGTCCTGAGGCAGCAGGAAGAGAGAGAAAGAAGGACAGAAGAAACCTGCCTTGATGTCGCTTAATATATGATGGAGTGGAGAGATATTGCAAAACACTTGTAAGATTGATGTCAGCCCTTCAAAGTAAGCCAGTCAGGAATTTCAGGAATGTTCTTTTCTTTAATAATTTTTTTAAAAAATACAGAATCCTGAAATCCTGTTCTAAATGAGCACAACATTCAAAAATACAGGTAGTCCTCCTTGACTTGCAACAATCCATTTAGTGACCATTAAAAGTTACAACAGCACTTTAAAAAAAAAGCGATTAATGACTCACGATTGTTGCAGCATCTCGATGATCACATGATCAAAATTCAGATGCTCGGCAACTGCTTCATATTTAGGATGGTTGCAGTGGGTTGTGTGACCCCTTTTGTGACTTTCTGACAAGCAAAGTCAAGGGGGGGGGAACCAGATTCATTTAAACAAACATGTTACTGACTTAACAACTGCAGCAATTCACTTAAAAATTGTCGCAAGAAAAGTTGTAAAATGGGGCAAATGTAAAAAAAAAAAGGCACACTTCACAAATGTTTCACGTAGCAATATAAATTCTAGGTTCAATTCTGGTTGTAACTCCAGGAGTACCTGTAGTATGATGTGGAGGAAAATTTTCTGTTGATGGGGTCTGCAAGTGGGTCAGGGATGGCATTCAAAAATCCCAGCAACAAGTTTGCTGCCCGGTTGCTGGGTGGGCGTGGCCATGGTGGGTGTGGCCCACCAGAACTTCCTGTTTCTGGCTTCCAGTGGGTCTCCAGAGCCCAGGGGAGGGACTTTCACCCTCCCAAGGGTCCAGAGGCTTCCCCCAGGCCTTCCGCTTGAGCAGGAGATGGACTAGAAGACCTCCAAGGTCCCTTCCGCTTCTATTCTGATTGACTATTGATTGATTGATTAACATTCATAAATAGACCTATCGCTATATGTGAGTTTCCATAATATAGAAAAGATTTTGTCTGTCATTGTTCCGATGCTGACAAATTCACAGTCTTCTCCAACTCTGTTTTGATTAAAGACCCTTTGTTGAGAAAATTCCCCATCTGTGAAAAATCTCTTTTCCATGCATTTTTTTTGCCTCATTCTCAGGGGAACAGAACTCTCACTTTGACTTATATTTGATGGGGAAAAACGCATGTGCAGCCCACACTAGCTCTTGTGTTATGATTCTTACTGACTTGTGTGTTTAATGATCTGAAGGTATTCTCTTACTTGACTTGAGATTTAAGCATCTGGGTTGTTTAAAAATACAGTAAAATTGAATGAATATGAGTAAAGTCTTTGGAGGTTTCACCTCTGCCAATGCATTTATTGATTTCTATCTTTTCATTAGTTAGAAAGAATTGAACAAAATATGTTTATTTTAATTACCCAACAGTTGTGTGCAAACATTGACTTCACTATGTCAAAAGGAAGGTTGTTAGCCTTGATTAAAAGTTGTGCCTGGTTTCTTTTGAATTAGACTATCCCTCTTTTAGGTTTCTGGTCTAATTAGGAAAGCACATTTCAGAATACATAAAACTCATTTTTAATTACCCTGTAATCCCTTAATCTGGGGTAGAGTCAGGTTGACTGGATGGAGATGAGCATTTACTGGCTGGCTACCCTTCCTGATGCCTAGGCGGAGTTTGCAGCAGATTTTTTTATTCCTTCGTGCCTAGGAGAGAAATGTCTGTTGCTACCTAGGATCGAACTCTAACCTTCCTAGTGGGAGGTAAACTTCTTCATCATTAAGCTGCCATACTGCTCAATGTTTCAGAATACATGAAAGTGAAAATACAACCCATTTGCAACTCATGAAAGCAACAGTTTTCTAAGGGCTGCTTTAATGAGTCACTGGCAGGAGCTGAGCTTTTTGATCAGAAAAGGCCAGCAGTTTGGCGGTTTGAATCCCTAGCACCGTGTAACGGAGTGAGCTTCTGTTCCTTGTCCCAGCAGCTTCTGCCAAACTAGCAGTTCGAAAGCACGTAAAAAATGCAAGTAAAAAAATAGGGGCCCCTTTGGTAGGAAGGTAACAGTGCTCCATGTGTCTTCGAAGCCATTTAGTCCTGCCGGCCACATGACCACGGCGATGTCTTTGGACAGTACTGGCTCTTTGGCTTTTAAACGGAGATGAGCACCACCCCCAGATGACTGGCATGGACCTTTGATCACCATTTGGAGAATTGCATCCTCAAACTGCTTTACTGGAAAGCTAGTCCTATACACAAGTAAGTGACACATGAGTAACAGAGTAGGAGATGAAGGAGGCAGCAGGGGGATGGATTGAAATAAATATGGTCTTGTCTTTGAAAAAGGTATGAATTAATAGAAGAGATGGGTTGGGTTGTAGCCCTTGATTACCAGCACATCAATCACTGTTTTTCTTGCATCCCTCCATATATTACACACATTTATTTTTGAGTGCACTGCAATATTTGAATAATGTTAGAATAGAATAGAACAGAACAGAACAGAACAGAACAGAACAGAACAGAACAGAATAGAATAGAATAGAATAGAATAGAATAGAATAGAATAGAATAGAATACTTTATTGGCCAAGTGTGATTGTACACACAAGGAATTTGTCTTGATATAAATACTCTTAGTATACATAAAGAAAAGGTACATTCATTATGAATCAAGAATCATAATGTACAACACTTAATTATAGTCATAGAGTACAATCAACAATCAAATCATATTAGGAAACAGTCAAGTGGGAGGGGATGGGTGAGAAGGAGTGGTGAGAAGATTAACAGTAATAGTAATGTACACTTTGTAAATAGTTGAACAGTATTGAGGGAATTATTTGTTTAGCAGAGTGATGGCTTTTGGGGAAAAAACTCTCCTTGTGTCTAGTTGTTCTGCTGTGCAGTGCTCTATAGCGCCATTTTGAGGGAAGGAGTTGAAACAGTTTTTGTCTGGGATGTGAGAGGGCAGTTTGAGCTTTCTGAGTTGGTGCAGAAAGAACATTCTTTGTTGTGCTTTTTGATGAAGTTTTTGATGTTAAGTGTCTATTTTAGGTCATGTGATATAGTAGAAACTAGAAATTTGAAGGTCTCTACTGTTGATAGTGTGTTGTCAAGTATTGTAAGAGGTAGTAGTATGGGAGGGTTTCTTCTAAAGTCTACCACCATTTCTACGGTTTTGAGTGTGTTCAGTTCCAGATTGTTCCAGTTACACCATGAGGCAAGTTGTATAACCTCCTGTCTGTATGCAGATTCATCGTTGTCTCGAATGAGACCAATCACTGTTGTAAGATGCAGTCATTGGTATATAGGGAGAGAAGTGGAGACAGCACACAGCCTTGGGGGGGCCCTGTGCTAATTGTATAGGTATCGGATGTGATTCCCCCTAGCTTCACCTACCTAGCTTCACCTGTCTGTTAGGAAGCTTATGATCCACTTACAAGTGTGTTCAGGTACAGCTAGTTGGTTTAATTTACTTAGAAGAATGTCTGAAATGATGGTATTGAATGCTGAACTGAAGTCTACAAAGAGGACCCTTGTGTAGGTATTTGGAGACTCAAGGTGTTGTAGGATGTAATGCAGAACCATGTTAACAGCATCATCTGTTGATCGATTTGCTAGATATGCAAACTGCATGGGATCTAACAGCGGATCTGTGATGGTTTTCAGGTGGGACAGCACAAATCTTTCAAAGATTTTCATATCTACAGATGTTAGAGCAATTGGTCTGTAGTCATTCAGTTCCTTGATGGAGGACTTATTTGGCACTGGGATGATGGTAGAACGTTTGAAGCAGGAAGGAACATAGCACATCTCTAACGATCTATTGAAGATTCGGGTGAAGATGGGGGCTAATTGGTCAGCACAGACTTTTAAGCAAGAAGGAGTTCTCTTGTCTGGCCCTGGTGCTTTCCTGGCTTCTGTCTGTGTAATAGATCTTGCACTTCTTTTGCTGTGATCACCAGAGGTTGGGGCCAGTTGTAGGAGACTTGGCTGTTGTTGGTGTGTTTGAGATGTGGGTTGTGGATATAGGTGGCTGTAGTTTCTTTTCAAATCTGCAGTAAAACACATTCAGGTCATCTACTAGTTGTTGATTTCCTTCTGCCTGGGAAGGAGGTTTGCTGAAGCCAGTGATGTTTTTAAGAGTTTTCCACATGTTTGCTGGTTCATTTGTTGAGAACTGATTCCTTAACTTTTCAGAATAGCTTTTTTTTTGCTGTTCTGATCTCTCTTGTTAATATGTTTCTGGCCTAGTTGTATAGCATTCTGTCACCTTTTCTGTAGGCTTCCTCTTTGGAACGACATAGCTGCTTAAGTTTAGCTGTGAACCAAGGTTTATTGTTACTATATATTTGCAGGTCCCTTGTTGGTACACATAAGTCTTTGCAGAAGCTAACATATGATGTTACAGTATCTGTGAGCTCATCTAGGTCTACAGAGGCATCTTCAAAAACATTCCAATCAATGCAATCAAGGCAGGCCTGGAGTTTCAGCTTTGCCTCATCCGACCAAGTCTTCACTGATTTAATTGTTGGTTTAATGGTTTTAAGTCTTTGTCTGTAGGCAGGTGAATCATGCAGTGGTCAGAGTGTCCCACAGCTGCTCATGGTAAAGACCTATAATAATCTTTTACTGTTGTGTAGCAGTGGTCTAAAGTATTTTTGCTTCTGATGGGACAATTTACACGCTGGAAATATTTGAGGAACTTCTTTCTTTAAATTTGCTTGATTGAAATCTCCTAAAATGATGGAAAAGTAACCTGGGTGTTTGGCTTCAGCTTCCATAATTTGATCAGCAAGAGTTCGTAATGTTTTGTTCACACAGGCTTGTGGAGGAACATACACAGCTATTAGGAGAAATGAGGAGAACTCACGTGGAGAGTAAAATGGCTTGCAGTTGATGTGTAAAGTTTTCATCACAAAGCTTATATATTATAGTTATATCCTGAGACTAGTTGGAGGAAGAGGAGGAGGGGGAGGGGGAGGAAGAAGAAGAAGAGGAAGAGGAGGAGAATTTAATCAAATGAACACCTACATAAAACAGAAAGTAGTATTGATCCACAATTAAATTTCTCACCTAAGCGAGATCTTAGTTTCTCCTTGTTTAGCCACAATTAAACACAAAAGATTCTGAGAATATGATTAAAAAATACATTCAGATTTATTTCAAAATCACATGTATTTTAATTATTCATACCATCTCCTGTCACTGAATTTATTTTCTACGTTAAGTATTTCATTACAGAAGGTTAACGTTCTACAATAGTCAGCATTATAGCCATCTCAGTGCATGTTTTGGAAGCTAGAACCCCAGCAGCATCTCTTCTGCTTATCTTGACAGCCTGATATATATGAATTCTGATGTGCTACTAAATGATCACCATAAGCTAAAGATGATCAGGGATTGACAGTAATCATCCTTGAAATATTTTAGTAACTAATATTTTTTTTAAGGTGGATAGCATGCTGAATTTAACCACCTAGTACTACAGAACACTAACTACAGATTTGCTAAAACATCTGCCTAAGATTTAATCAAATTAAGAATGGCATTTGTCTCTCTCCGGAATTTAATGACTTGTCTTGCCTCTCCAATGGGAAACAATTAAAGCAACTTCCTGTGACACATATATTTCCTTAGCGCAACCCTGGAGAGAAATAAAAGTAGCGATGCTTTCTCAGAGCTTCCAGAAGTACAAATTAAAATTCTTAAATAAGATTTGCAAGCTTACTTAATTCTCGGCTATGCTTCGTGACACTCACTGCTATGGCAAAGTATCTAGCAGCAATTTGAGGTAAAAAAAAAAACCACAAAAGATTGTTTATTCCAATGATGAATGCAGCGTGCTTTTGAATAGGACAATAAAAGGAGTGGAGATTTTACCTTACATGAGAAACGAAGAAATATCTCAGAATGCAGAGACAATCAAGGAGGTTTAAAGTGTAAGACCACCCATCAAAGAAACATTGTGTAATAACTGAATTCCCCCTCCCTCCAGCATTAGACTCTTGTTTAATGCTGCAGGATTCTGGAATAACATAATTATTTAATTTCAGCTGACTACCACAGGCTGGTAAATATAAATATGAATTCTCAATTTTCTTCAGAACAGTTAGTCCTTAACATACAACCAAAATGAAGCTCCTAATTTCCATTACTATCCAGTTGTTAAATGAGTTGGGCCCCATTTTTTTGCCACAACTGTTAAGAAGATCACTGCAGGTGTTAAATGAACCAGGTGGTTGTTAAATTAATCAGGCTTCCCCCAGTGACTTTGTTTGGGTGGGAAGGTCACAAATGGCAATCACCTAACCCTGGGATAGTGCAACCATTATAAACGAATAGAATAGAATGACCACTGTGATCATATTAAGAGCAACTGTGTTCTCTTCGCTGCTGATGTAAAACTATTCAACACCACAGACAATACTGCTACCCTCCCAAAAGATCTTGACTATGTATCAGAATGGTCAAGCAAATGGCAACTTCAAATCTCAACAAATAAATGCTCTGTCTTACATATTGGCAAAAAAAAAAAAAAAAACCTCAGAAAATAAAATACAAGCTAAATAAATCAAGACCTTGTTGAGGATCCAAACTTTGTCAAGGACCTTGGAGTACTCATCTCTAATGATCTACATGCTAGAGCCCACTGTAACTATATAGCTTTTTTTTTAAGCATTGAGAGTTGTTAATCTAATCCTATGTAGCTTCTTCTCTGGTAATATCACACTACTAACTAGAGCATACAAAACATTTGCTGGACCTATACCTGAATACAGCTCATCAGTCTGGAACCCATATCATGTATCTGATATTAACACAGTTGAGAAAGTCCAGAAATATTTCTCAAGAAGAGTTCTCTGCTCCTCTACTCATTGCAGAATACCTTATGCCACCAGACTTGAAACTCTAGAACTAGAAAACCTAGAACTACGCTGCCCCTGGTCTGATCTAAATATAGTACACAAAATCATACATTGCAATGCCCTACCTGCAAATGAATACTTCAGCTTCAATCATAACAATACAAGAACACACAATAGATACAAACTCAAGGTTAACCACACCAAACTTGACTGCAGAAAATATGACTTCAGCAACAGAGTGGTCAATGTTTGGAATACTCTACCTGACTCTGTGGTTTCTTCCCCAAACCCCAAAAACTTTAACCTTAGACTGTCTACTATTGACCTCACCCTCTTCCTAAATGTGCATAAGTGTACCAATTGTGCCTACCATCCCTGTCCTATTGTTTCTTTTTATTTTTCTTATAAGTATCCATCTCATGTGTTCAAAACTATGTTTATTCTTATAGCTATATCTTGTAAGTGATTGACAAATCAAACAAATACAAATACAAATACAAATACAAATACAAATACAAATACAAATACAAATACAAATACAAATACAAATACAAATACAAATACAAATACAAATACAAATACAAATACAAATACAAATACAAATACAAATACAAATACAAATACAAATACAAATACAAATACAAATACAAATACAAATACAATGGAAGAGAAGAGAAGAGAAGAGAAGAGAAGAGAAGAGAAGAGAAGAGAAGAGAAGAGAAGAGAAGAGAAGAGAAGAGAAGAGAAGAGAAGAGAAGAGTTGGAAGGGACCTTGGAGGTCTTCTAGTCTAGGAGTCACCAACATTTTGGATCTCAGGGACCACCAAACTCATAATTTTAAATCTGCAGACCAGAGACCCTGGGAAAATCCCCCCAAAAAGTCTGCAGGAAAATTCCCCACCCCGTTTTCCTAGTGATCGATCATTCTTTATTTGGGATCGCAGGATACCGTCTCCAGCTGGATGTGAAAGTCAGTCCTGGCCCTAGGTTCTGCCTCAGTTTAACTCTCCAATAAACAACTGAATTGGAAGATCATTTAAAAATAGTTAATATTAGGGTACCCTGATAAAAATGGGATCTCTCCAGGGGGTGGGCTGCTACCCGTTTGCGCCGGTTTGGGCGAACTAGAGGTTAATGTTACACCTGGTTTGCCAAACTGGTAGTTGCAATAACTGGCCTACCCTTTCCCTCCCAGGAGCCTCCATGCAGCCCATTTTGGATCCCAGGTAAGTGCAGGGCCCACACAAAGGCTCAGGGGGTGCAAAAAGGGTCTCCCAGAAGCTCCAAATGGCGAGAGACAGGCCCATTTCTGGTCTCCGGAGAGCCTCCAGAGAGCCTCCAGAGCCCAGGGAAGCCATTTTCATCCTCGCAGAGGCTCAAGGAAAGCCTCTGAAGCCCAGGGAGGGCAAAATGTCCCCTCCCTGGTGGTGCAGGAGGCCAACTAGGCCATGCCTACCATGGCCACGCCCACCCAGCAATCAATCAGAGAACTGGTTGCTAATTTTTTTGAAGCCCGCCTCGGATTTCTCTATGAAAAAGCCAGAGAGAACTCTGAGCCCCATGTTTAACACAACAAAGAAAATGAAAGAGGAACATTGATTGGATAGAATAAAAGTCACCTCCCCTTTGCGTGGGCAATCAGTTACATGTAGTCAAACATTTGACATATTTGCATCCCATAATATCACACATGTTCATTAAAATGAAGTCTGATGTCAGAAGGGGCGTATTGGTAAGGAGAAAGGTTTGGTGTTCACAAAAGGGATAAACCAGACCCAGTTTGTACTAACAAACTTTTTCTTATCTCCAGCTTGTTTACTAGTTTAGGAATGTTAAAAGCTAATAAGCTTGAACATAATCAAAAAGAGGGAAAATAAATCAAATTAAAACGTAAAGTAACTATGTCAGTGAACCAATTACAAAACCTGTGTCAAAAGCTCTAACACATCGCAGCAACCGCTCACCCACTCGCGGCTTCTCTCCACTCATCTCACATTCATCTTTCACAGATAGCAGAGTGGCCCAATCTCCAATCCTGATAAAAGCTATTAAAAGCCCCTCTTGCAAAGAAAATCACACGTTTGTGTGTTTTGCTGCTCAGTGGCTACAAAATGGGCAATTCTTAACTGAAACGACTTCATTTAAACATTGTAAAACACCACCCAAAAAATAGGAGTAATTTTTCTTCTTGATCCTGTATGTTTTTGGCTCTTCCATGATGGAGCTCATAAAGTCCAGCACAAATCTGAAAAAAGGCTAGAAGGGTCTTCTTTGAGGTACAGATCCATTTAGCCCAATCTTTTGTTTTCAGGATGTGGCGATTCAGTGGCTAAGACGCCAAGCTTGTTGATCAGAAAGGTCGGCAGTTCAGGGGTTCGAATCCCTAGCGCTGAGTAACGGAGTGAGCTCCTGTTACTTGTCCCAGCTTCTGCCAACCTAACAGTTTGAAAGCATGAAAAAAACGCAAGTAGGAAAATAGGGACCCCTTTGGTGGGAAGGGAACAGCATTCTGTGCGCCTTCGGTGTTTAGTCATGGTGGCCACATGACCACAGAGACATCTTCAGACAGCACTGGCTCTTCTTTGGCTTTGTAATGGAGATGAGTACCACCCCCTAGAGCCAGAAATGACTAGCACGGATGTGCGAGGGGAGCCTTTACCTTTGTTATAGGCCACAAAGGTGCTTTTTATAGAGGCAACTGGACTTTTTAAATTTTTCCTTGAAGATGTTTTGCTTCTCATCCAAGAAGCTTCTTCAGTTCTGACTGAGGAGTTCTTCAGTTCAGAAACATCTTCAAGGAAAAACAAAGTCCAGAACAATCATGAGACAACCATGATCTGGATGCCTGAGAATCTCCATCGACTCTTACTTACAGTATTTAAAAACCTGCCTTTAAATGACAGAAGCCATCGTAATAATCTGGAATTTTTAATCATGGGGCTACCATGGCAAACATTCCTCCCAATGATATTTCACCAAGTTTCTCCATCATCCAACAGTTATTATTCTTTTGGTTGGCTGTGAAGCAGTTTAGACTAGATCTGGCATTTTTGTCCACCTCTTCAATCCTTCCCAAGGATGTGAGAGATGCAGATGTTGTTATTTTATTTGTCACAGAATGTAAGCTGTTCAAAGTAAATATGCTTTTTTGCAATTGACTGGTGGTAATCTTTTTTTCAGTGCTGATAGTATATTATTATTCTTTAGAAAACCAAGTTTCCTTTGAATAAATTATCTTCTCTTTTTGTGATGTTTTAGCCTCGCTGCCTTTTATGGTTTAACTTCTGTTATTTACTGGTATTTATATTTATGTTTGCAGCTAGTGCCAGCACTTAGTTAACCTCAACTGATCTCAAAAAGTTAAAAACATATAATTTTGTAGATATATATTACTCTCTTCCTATTGTATGCTTTTTTAAAGGAAATATACAGCTGATACTTATTGTGGCTTATGAACTGCCACCCCGAAAGAGGCAGAATCAAAGAAAGACATTTGAGATTTATTACAATGCAAGCAGCAGGTAAGAAAATTAAGAAATGTAACAAAATTCAAGACAACAGGGGAAAAGAAAGAAAGGATAATAATAATCATTATGTATATTATATTATTTTATAGCTACATATCACAACGGTCCCCCTTTCTTTTTACCTTATCGCTAATTAGCTACATTTTTGCTGCTTTGGTTTAATCATACAACTTCTTGGCTTTTGTATGCTGCAAGATGCCAAATAAGGAGTTTTTCACAAGAATAGGATAGGATAGGATGTAGACTAAACTGGACTAGAACAAAACAGAACAATGGAATGGAACGGAATGAAACAGAACAGAACAGAACAGAATAGAATAGAAAATAGGGAATGGAATGGAATGGAATGGAATGGAATGGAATGGAATGGAGTAGAATAAATAGGGTAGGATAGAACAGAATTGGAATTGGAATTGAACAGAACAGAACAGAACAGAATTACAATTAAATAGAACAGAAGTGGAAGTAGAACTAAAACCGGAACAGGAACAGAATACGAATAGAATTAAAATAGAACAGAACAGAATTGGAATTAAACTTAAGCAAAATATAATTACAATTAAATAGAACTACAGCGGGAAGTGGAACTGGAACTAGAATGGAATAGAATTAAAATAGAACAGATCTGAATTAAAATAGAATTAGAACAGCCTGGAGGATAAAACGTATAAAGAATGGTTGCAGGAGTTGGATTCATCTAGTCTAACATAAAGAAGAATTAGGGGTGACAGGATAGCAGTGTTCCAATGTTTAAGGGTCTGCCACAGAGGGGTGGGATCAACCTATTCTCCAAAGCACTTATAGAAGGAAAAGAAATTCATTAAAGAGAGATCCAAACTAGGAACAAGGAAAAGTTTTTGGAAGTGGCTTGCTCTCCAAGCTTGGTTCAATTTAGTTTCTGAACGTTTTGTTACCAGCTTAGTGTCATCTGCGAATTTCCCCTTCTATTCCATTATCTAAGTCATTTATGAAGATATTGAAGAGTGCTGGGCCTAAGATGGAAGAACCTTGTGGTACCCCACTGCTTTCTTCCTTCCATGTAGATGTACTGCCACTAAGGACTAGTCATTGAGTACGGTTTGTCAGCGAGTCACAAATCCATCTATCCCGCATATATCATTCTGATGTAGATCCCATATATATCAGATTATTGTTTCATTTATGTTAAACCTTCCATTCCCTTTACTGCTTTCTGGATCAGAAAGAAACAAAAAGAAGGGGAAAAAAGACACCAGACTCTATTGCACAGGAATAATATTGCTCGAAAGGCGCCCCCGTCTCCAAAATTGTATTAAAAGCAATATATTCCCCTGTTAAACAGCTATTAATTTCCAAAAAGGTGGAATGATCCACATTTGTGACACCATTGAATTTTTTTCACTCAGTGAGCCCTGTAGTTTCTTCCTCCCTTTAAAATAGATTTATAATCTTTAGTTTGTTCCAAATAATGGATTCACTATGATGGATAACATCAACGACAGGCAAGGAATTCACTCATCATCATGCAATAAATCTAAACGTAATCTATCTCTAGATTTATAATTACATTTCACTAAGAATGTGGCAATTCCAGCCTATGGAGTTCCTTTTTTTTTTCTTTTTAAAGTTATTTTATGCATGGTTATTTTTGTTTTGTTTTGGGAGCTAATGAAGGAGTGGCTGACATTCCTTAAATACAACAATCTGGAAAAAAAAAAAGCAGGAAGAACATGGAAGGAAAAACCCTGAGAATACTTTTTTAAAAAATTTTTAAAAAGGTAATTTTTAGAGGGGGAGCAGTGAATAGAAAACAGAACACAACTGTTTCAATTCTTCAAATGATACACTGGGCGGGACAATTTTGGAAACCCTGAAAAGCCTGCCTAAGTGAAAATAAGACATTGCAAAAAGTATCTTTTTCTACCAACTCTGATGAACAAACTAACATTAAATAGCAGCCTAATCAAGGAACTACCAAGAGCCAACACTAACAGGCCAAGCCAACTGTATACAAATAGAGAGCAAACCCCACTCCTACCAGCACTGATGATGTTACCCAGTTTGATAATGAAATGTCTCCAAGAAAACAACTGAGCTCAGAATCTTTCTCTTTCATGACAGGATACCAAGAAGGTTTCACCCTCCAGAGTGAGGCAAGAGGTATATAAATTTAATAAATAAGGAGAAAGAACTCTAAAGAAGAGCCCTTAAGGTTTTTCACATAGCTAATGATCACGTGCAACATGTTTTCTTTTCATGCCTCTTGCTAAATGCATACATGGATCAACGTCTGGTTCTTTCATGAGTGAGATTTAGTGAATAAAAGACATCCAATAAAGGAAAGCTATGAGTCATTTTTCTGTATTTAGCAGGGGGCTCTTCTGCTCTCATGCCTAAAGTCCATCCAACCATCAAAGAAAAAGACTGAGTTACTTGGCATTAAATTCACAGATTTCCTGGATAAACATTTAAACTGAACAGTGGGGACAGAGAATGAATGGATTCAGAACATCTCTGTCCCCAGCAACCTAAAACTAATAAGGATACCAGTGCATGCAAAATAGATGTTTGTGCAGTTAAGATTATTAACCTTGATGCCAACCAAAACCAAGCATTTAATAGTGAGAGCCATACCATGTGCACTAATCAAACAGGTGGCAAGAAAGTAGGGGCAGGCAGGCACAACACAGGTTATGTAGACAGTAAACAGTGTCAGATATAAAGATCTAAGTGCCTATATACAAATGCACAAAGACTGGGGAACAAACAGGATGAACTCAAACTATGAATACATGAAGGTAAATATGATATAGTTGGAATAACAGAAACTTGATGGGATGAAACCCATGACTGGAACATACTGGTAGAAGGATACAAACTATTCAAAACAACAACAACAGACCCTATAAAAGAGGAGGTGGAGTTGCACTGTATGTAAAGGACCACTATATTACTACAGAAATGCATGAAACCAAAGATGAAAACCTCCTAGAATGCATATGGGTCAATATAAAAGAAAAAAAGAATGACGTAGGTGTATATTATAGGCCACCCAATCAAGCAGAAAATATAGATGTCCTTTTTTCACAGCCAACTAACAAACATATGCAGGAAACACACAACAATAGTAATGGGAGACTTCAATTATCCTGATATCAATTGGAAAACAAATTCTGCACTAAGTGAGAAATCAAATAAGTTTCTAACCAACCTAGCTGACAACTTTGATGTCCAAAAGGTAGAGGGTAAAACTTGCGGGACAGCCATACTAGACTAAATTCTTACAAACAGAAGAAGTGATAGAGGGAGTTGAAACTGCAGGAACTTTGGGTGAGGGTGACCATGTCATACTAGAATTCAACATAATACAAACACAAGCAACAGAAAATAATGACACCAGAGTCTTGGATTTTAAAAGAGCTGATTTCAATTAACTCAGAGAGAACTTGGGAAAGATTCCATGGATGAAAATCCTAAAGGGGAAAACAACTCAAGAATCTTGGGAAAATCTAAAAAGTATCATCATAGAAGCCCAGACCAGCACAATACCACTGAGAAAGAAAAACAAGAAATCTAAGAAGAAACCAGCATAGCTGAATAACGATCTCTCTGGCAAATTGAAAGAAAAAAAGGACAAGTACAAAAAATGGAAAGTAGGACATAAAACTAAGGCAGAATATCAGTAGATAGCCAGAATCTGCAAAGACGAAGTTAGGATAGCAAAGGCTCAGAACAAACAAAGACTTGCAACAAAAGTCAAAGATAATAAAAAAAAGTTTCTTCCAACATATAAATAACAAGAAAAAAATCAAGGAAACAAGTTGGTCCACTAAAGAGAGAAAATGGCAAGGAAGTAACAGGCAACAGAGAGAACGCAGAACTGCATAATTCATTCTTTGCATCCATCTTCACGCAAGAAGAAACTATAGTTCAACCCACCAAAAACATAACTGTAAAAGACAGACCAGAAATAAAAGTTAAAATAAGCAAAAAAAAAAAACCAGTAAGAGAACACCTGTCTGATCTTGATGAAAACAAATCACTGGGGCCTGATGGATTACATCCCAGAGTTTTAAAGGAGCTGGCAGAGATCATCTCAGAACCACTGCACCATATCTTTCAAAAATCCTGGAGCACCAGGGAACTACCAGAGGACTGGAAAAGAGCTGATGTGGTTCCTATCTTCAAAAAGGGAAAAAAAAAAAACAGACCCAGGAAACCATAGACCAATCAGTCTAACATCAATACCCGGGAAGATACTGGAAAAGATAATAAAAAACAGATCTGCCAACATCTAGAAACAAGTAAAGTAATAACTAGCAGTCAGCACAGGTTTGTTAAGAACAGATCATGCCAAATCAATCATTTCATTCTTCAACACAGTGACTAAATTAGTAGACCAGCAAAATACTGTGGACATAATATATTTAGATTTCAGCAAGGCATTCGACAAAGTAGACCGCAACCTACTTCTTAGTAAGCTAAAAAAAGTGGAATAGATAGCACCACCACTAGATGGACTCGCAACTGGCTGGCAAACCATACTCAACAAGTAGTCCTTAATGGGTTTAAGTCTACATAGAAGGAAGGAAGCAGTGGGGTGCCACAAGGTTCCGTCTTAGGCCCAGTACTCTTCAATATCTTCATTAACGACTTAGATGAGGGAATAGAAGGGGAACTTACCAAGTTTGCAGATGATACTAAACTGGCAGGAATAGCTAGCCAAAAAAGCCAATGCAATCCTAAATTGTATTAACAGAGGGATACAATCAAGATCAAGGGAAGTACTAATACCACTCTATAAAGCCTTAGTAAGACCACACCTAGAGTACTGCATCCAGTTTTGTTCACCACATTATAAAAAAGATATTGAGACTCTAGAAAAAGTACAGAGAAGAGCAACCAGGATGATGAGGGGACTGGAGGCTAAAATATACAACAAACAGTTGCAGGAATTGGACTTGGCTAGTCCAGTAAAGAGAAGGACCAGGGGAGACATAATAGCGGTCTTCCAATATTTGAGGGGCTGCCACAGGGAGGAAGGGGGTCAAGCTATTTTCTAAAGTACCTGTAGGCCAGACAACGAATAATGGATGGAAACTGAACAAGGAGCGATTTAATCTGGAAATAAGGAGAAACTTTCTGACAGTGAGAACAATCAACCAATGGAACAGCTTGCCCTCGGAAGTTGTGGGAGCGCCATCACTTTAGACTTTCAAGAAGAGATTGGACTGCCATTTGTCAGAAATGGTGTAGGGTCTCCTGTTTGGGCAGGGGGTTGGACTAGATGACCTACAAGGTCCTTTCCAACTCTGATTATCTGTTAAAATCTGTTAATCTGTTAACCCTCCCCTCAAAAAGAATCACAAATAACCTTTTTCATATAACAATCTACCATCCTTTTAGCCCAATCAATTTTGGAAAAGTAGGTACTGTTCGGGGATTTGTCTTCAACAAAGGCATTTCCCCCCATTTAGAAAATTAGTCTTTGTTCTCTCCATTTGGATCATTCACTAAAAAGCCCACTTTGGATATTTAGTTTGCATATGAAAGATAATCTCTCTACTAATTGCTAAAAGTGAAATCTCCCCAAAGAATGTACATCTTATTGCTACTCATTTTTTAATTTCATGAACTGTGACTCCTTTTTATATTATTTTTTGAAAGCACCTTTACAATTGTATTGCTTTTATAACCTGTAGCCTTTCCTTTGACAGGTGCATAGAATACAGATCAGTAGAACACACTGGTCACCAAACATAACATTTAGAAAGGCACTTTTTATTTCATCTATCCATGTCGACAGTCATCACTGTTGCAGGAATTCCAATGTTCCATTTGGAGATGCGGTTGCTGTCAGTTTGATGCTGTTGTACAACAGGCCAAGAGAACACAAAGGACTAGGCTAAGGAAAGTGAAATTGGGCTTGTTGCTGTTTGTTGTGAAGCCGTGTCCGACCCATCGCAACCCTATGGACAATGTTCCTACAGGCCTTCCTGTCCTTTTCCATCTTCTGGAGTCCATTTAAGCTCATGCCGACTGCTTCAGGGACTCCATCCAGCGACTTCAGTCTTTGTCGTTCCCCTTCTTCTATTGCCCTCAATCTTTTCCAGCATTTGTCTCTTCTCCAGTGAGTCCTTCCTTCTCATTAGGTAGCCACAAAGTCTTTGAGTTGCATCTTCAGGATCTGGCCTTCTAAAGAGCGGTCAGGATTGATCTTCTCTAGGACTGACCGGTTGGATCGCCTTGAAGTCCAAGGGACTCGCAGGAGTCTTCTCCAGCACGAGTTCAAAGGCCTCCATTGTTTGGCTCTCCACCTTCCTTATGGTCCAACTTTCATAGCCATACATGTCAACTGGAATGCTACAAGATATTAAAAAGAGGAGATCTTCATGCATAAAGTCTCAGATTAGAAACCAGAGACAGTGACAATGGAGAATCTCCCTTATTGAGGTCATGGTTGTCTCAAAGGTGCTTTTCCTCCGCCCGCCCACCCCCAAGAGGCAACTGGACTTTCTTTGGGTTTTTTGGGAAATGTTTTGCTTCTTCA
This sequence comes from Hydrophis major, assembly GCA_033807585.1. Classification (NCBI taxonomy): domain Eukaryota; kingdom Metazoa; phylum Chordata; class Lepidosauria; order Squamata; family Elapidae; genus Hydrophis; species Hydrophis major. Next base: position 104,972,700 of record CM066331.1, read on the forward strand.
CCCAAGGAGCTTCTTCAGCTCTGACTGGATGGTGGGGAATGGAAGGATTTATACTCCTTGCAGACAGCTGGTCATTTGCATTCTTTGTAGAGAGTCATTGAGGCCACTTGGAGGCTTGCCTGTGTCCTCAGGGTCACCTTAGTGGTGCAAATGGATGTGGAGCCTTCTTGGAATTGCTGGAAGGACTATATTGTAGACTGGAGATAGATGAGGTTGTGTCCCTCCCTCTCAGTTGAGAGAGGGGCGTTCAATTTGAGCGTAGATGGCTTCTTTGACCCCTCTTTCAAACTAGCAGTCCTCTCTGTCCAAACACAAATTGAACAATCTACTGTCAACAGAGGTGAAGAGATACGACACCATCTATCTCCTGTCTACAACATGGGTCCTTTAAGGCAGTTCGAAGAATGCTGCACACCCATTTACACTACTCAAGTGACCCTGAGGAGATAGACAAACCTCCAGGTGGCATCAACAGCTCTCTAAAAGTATGCAAATGACCAGCTGTCTGCAAAGAAGTGTAAAACCTTCCCTTCCCCACCATCCAGTCACAGCTGAAGAAGCTTCTTGGATGAGAAGCAAAAGTCTTCAAAGAAAAATAAAGTCCAGTTGCCTCCTGGGGAAAAAAACACACACCAGGAGATGGTGAGTTCAAGGCCCACCTTATATAGACAGCCAGTTGTGTAATCTTAGGTTCGATCACTTTCTCTCAGCCCAAAGAAGGAAGCAATGGAGAAACCACTTCTGAAAAACACCCCAAAAGCATTTTTTCAAAAGGCAACTGGAGTTACTGTGTTTGGTTTTTTTTTTCCTTCTTGAAAATATTTCATTTTTCCGAAGAAGAAGGAGAAGGAGAAGGAGAAGGAGAAGGAGAAGGAGAAGGAGAAGAGAAGAAGAAGAAGAAGAGAAGAGGAGGAGGAGGAGGAGGAGGAGGAGGAGGAGGAGGAGGAGGAGGAGGAGGAGGAGGAGGAGAAGAAGAAGAAGAAGAAGAAGAAGAAGAAGAAGAAGAGAGAAGGAGAAGGAGAAGGAGAAGGAGAAGGAGAAGGAGAAGGAGAAGGAGAAGGAGAAGGAGAAGGAGAAGGAGAGGAGAAGGAGAAGGAGAAGAGAGAAGGAGAAGGAGAAGGAGAAGGGAGAAGGAGAGGAGGAGGAGGAGGAGGAGGAGGAGGAGGAGGAGGAGGAGGAGGAGGAGAAGGAGAAGGAGAAGGAGGAGGAGGAGGAGGAGGAGAAGGAGAAGGAGAAGAAGGAGAAGGAGAAGGAGAAGGAGA